>CATKUY010000305.1:0-29448 GCA_949802685.1 Dicyrtomina minuta
TGGGCTACGACTCTGGAAATGGGCCACGACGGCCACGACTCCGGCCATTAGCCCTGAATCTGGCCATGGGCCACGATTCTGGCCATGGGTCACGACTTTAGCCATGGGCCACGACTCTTGCCATTGGCCTCGACTCTGGCCTTTGGCCATGACTCTGGCCATAGGCCACGACTCTGACCAAATGCCACGACGCTGGCCTTGGGCCACGATTCTGGCCATTGGCCACGACTCTGGCCTCTGGCCTTCGGCCACGACTATGGCCATGGGCCACCAACTTGGCCATGGGCCACGACTCTGGCCTTGGGCCACGACTCTGGCCATGGGCCACGACTCTGGCCATGGGCCACGACTCTGGCCTTGGGCCAAGACTCTGGCCATGGGCCACGACTCTGGCCATGGGCCACGACTCTGGCCATGGGCCACGACTCTGGCCATGGGCCACGACTCTGGCCATGGGCGACGACTCTGGCCATGGGCCACGACTCTGGCCTTGGTCCACGACTCTGGCCATGGGCCACGACTATGACCATGGGCCACGACTCTGGCCATGGGCTACGACTCTGGAAATGGGCCACGACGGCCACGACTCCGGCCATTAGCCCTGAATCTGGCCATGGGCCACGATTCTGGCCATGGGTCACGACTTTAGCCATGGGCCACGACTCTTGCCATTGGCCTCGACTCTGGCCTTTGGCCATGACTCTGGCCATAGGCCACGACTCTGACCAAATGCCACGACGCTGGCCTTGGGCCACGACTCTGGCCATTGGCCACGACTCTTGCCTCTGGCCTTGGGCCACGACTATAGCCATGGGCCACGACCTTGGCCATGGGCCACGACTCTGGCCTTGGGCCACGACTCTGGCCTCTGGCCTTGGGCCACGACTATGGCCATGGGCCACCAACTTGGCCATGGGCCACGACTCTGGCCTTGGGCCACGACTCTGGCCATGGGCCACGACTCTGGCCATGGGCCACGACTCTGGCCTTGGGCCAAGACTCTGGCCATGGGCCACGACTCTGGCCATGGGCCACGACTCTGGCCATGGGCCACGACTCTGGCCATGGGTCACGACTCTGGCCATGGGCGACGACTCTGGCAATGGGCCACGACTCTGGCCTAGGTCCACGACTCTGGCCATGGGCCACGACTATGACCATGGGCCACGACTCTGGCCATGGGCTACGACTCTGGAAATGGGCCACGACGGCCACGACTCCGGCCATTAGCCCTGAATCTGGCCATGGGCCACGATTCTGGCCATGGGTCACGACTTTAGCCATGGGCCACGACTCTTGCCATTGGCCTCGACTCTGGCCTTTGGCCATGACTCTGGCCATAGGCCACGACTCTGACCAAATGCCACGACGCTGGCCTTGGGCCACGACTCTGGCCATTGGCCACGACTCTGGCCTCTGGCCTTGGGCCACGACTATGGCCATGGGCCACCAACTTGGCCATGGGCCACGACTCTGGCCTTGGGCCACGACTCTGGCCATGGGCCACGACTCTGGCCATGGGCCACGACTCTGGCCTTGGGCCAAGACTCTGGCCATGGGCCACGACTCTGGCCATGGGCCACGACTCTGGCCATGGGCCACGACTCTGGCCATGGGCGACGACTCTGGCCATGGGCCACGACTCTGGCCTTGGTCCACGACTCTGGCCATGGGCCACGACTATGACCATGGGCCACGACTCTGGCCATGGGCTACGACTCTGGAAAAGGGCCACGACGGCCACGACTCCGGCCATTAGCCCTGAATCTGGCCATGGGCCACGATTCTGGCCATGGGTCACGACTTTAGCCATGGGCCACGACTCTTGCCATTGGCCTCGACTCTGGCCTTTGGCCATGACTCTGGCCATAGGCCACGACTCTGACCAAATGCCACGACGCTGGCCTTGGGCCACGACTCTGGCCATTGGCCACGACTCTTGCCTCTGGCCTTGGGCCACGACTATAGCCATGGGCCACGACCTTGGCCATGGGCCACGACTCTGGCCTTGGGCCACGACTCTGGCCACGGGCCACGACTCTGGCCATGGGCCACGACTCTGGCCTTGGGCCAAGACTCTGGCCATGGGCCACGACTCTGGCCATGGGCCACGACTCTGGCCATGGGCCACGACTCTGGCCATGGGCCACGACTCTGGCCATGGGCCACGACTCTGGCCTTGGTCCACGACTCTGGCCATGGGCCACGACTTTGACCATGGGCCACGACTCTGGCCATGGGCCACGACTCTGGCCATGGGCCACGACTCTGGCCATGGGCCACGACTCTGGCCATGGGCCACGACTCTGGCCATGGGCCACGACTCTGGCCATGGCCCACGACTCTGGCCATGGGCCGCGACTCTGGCCATGGGCCACGACTTTGGCCATGGGCCACGACTTTGACTGGATAATTGCTTTGGCTTTAGTTGTGCAGCATTTTCTAGCATATTTTATGGTGCTTGTTTCAATTAAAGTTTAATTTTTTTTGAAATGAAGTGTAAAAAAGTTATTTTTCTAATTATCCTAATTATCCTTATCTTTCTAAATTTTTATCTGCTTAAAATGCAATACTGCTGGACAAAATGGGAAATAATTGCGGTTTACGAAATATTGGCATGTCAGGTCAGATTGTTAACATAAAAAAGTTAAAAATAAAATAAGTTAGTCTAGTGTATAGATGTACATATATACAAGTTTCACTAGTTTTCAAATAATAAACATTATATTTTTCTTAAGCCTCTTAAAAAGTCACGTTAAAATAAATTAAGTTACATATGAAACATGTTATCTAAGATGTATTATCTTTACAGAACAGTAGCAATAGCTAATGAACAACGTGTATGCGAATATGCACTGCTCTTAAACGGCTCGGAAATGTTTTGAGTCTTCAGTCTTGTGCCAACTTTCCTCTTTTCCTGTCATTTCTGCATTTGGTTTTTTCTTTGCCTCTTTTAACCTGAAGCAATGCCCATTACGTTTTGCTTTACGACAGAATCTGCAATGGGCCCGCTTGTAGCTGTCAATCGAACAGGGTTCACTTTGATTCAGATTTTGCATGCAGAGAATTTTATGCGCTTTGTTGTCTCCATTTCTAGCAAATGCTCTAAGGGAAAACTGACAAAAAATGGTCTCTCTCTTGCATATAGGTCAACATGTGATGGAGCTACTTTGATTATGAAAAACAATGCGGAGTTTGCTATCAAAGTTTATTATATTCTGATTTTCGCAAGTTTGTTATGCCTTAAAATTGTGGGGCGAATTGTGCCGACCTGAAGTTAAAAAAATCTTTGTGTATAACATTGCTGCTCAAGTTTGGCTGTAATTTAAAAAGTTTGATGCAAACTTGTGTTGCATTTGAAATCTACGTAGGAGTTCCCTGACCGTTTGGCCCAATACGTACGGGGTCGTCCTTAAAATGAAATCATCAAAATATTTAAATTTCTAGGACACTATGATTCCCCTGTCATCAGCTTAACCATTGCATACAATATACATGACTGTCTATAACATCAGATATCATATATCACTGTCTATGCAGACCCATTTACCCTACCCGTTAAATCATTTATGGACGATCACTATTTTACACAATAAGTTTTTGTAAAAGTTTATTAATGTCCGCCCAATTTTGATCGCTTATGAGCTGTGTCAACTAATGCCACTCTAGGTAACGCTTCAGCCAACCCAAAGAATATTTCTGCAAGCCTCCAGAATTGGGTCGGCACGGTCTGTCCTAAGGTCGTAGACCCAATGTGCTACTGACGTTACTATTAAATTTCACTTTTACCTTCAACATACTAACGATAGGACAATATTTCGGGTAAGTTCCACTTTGGCTTTGACTCGATGAAATTGGCCTAAATTTCTTCGGCTGTCGAGTCTGCAGTGGGAACATTCCCACGACTCTGGCCATGGGCCACGACTTTGGACATGGGCCACGACTCTGGCCATGGGCCACGACTCTGACCATAGGCCACGACTCTGGCCATGGGCGACGACTCTGGCCATGGGCCACCACTCTGGCGTTGGCCTACGACTCCGGCCATGGGCCACGACTCTGGCCATGGGCCACGACTCTGGCCATGGGCCACGACTCTGGCCATGGGCCACGACTCTTGCCATTGGCCTCGACTCTGGCCTTTGGCCATGACTCTGGCCATAGGCCACGACTCTGACCAAATGCCACGACGCTGGCCTTGGGCCACGACTCTGGCCTTGGGCCACGACTCTGGCCATGGGCCACGACTCTGGCCATGGGCCACGACTCTGGCCTTGGGCCAAGACTCTGGCCATGGGCCACGACTCTGGCCATGGGCCACGACTCTGGCCATGGGCCACGACTCTGGCCATGGCCCACGACTCTGGCCATGGGCCACGACTCTGGCCACGGGCCACGACTCTGGCCTTGGTCCACGACTCTGGCCATGGGCCACGACTCTGGCCATGGGCCACGACTCTGGCCATGGGCCACGACTCTGGCCATGGGCCACGACTCTGGCCATGGGCCACGACTCTGGCCATGGGCCGCGACTCTGGCCATGGGCCACGACTTTGGCCATGGGCCACGACTTTGACTGGATAATTGCTTTGGCTTTAGTTGTGCAGCATTTTCTAGCATATTTTATGGTGCTTGTTCCAATTAAAGTTTAATTATTTTTGAAATGAAGTGTAAAAAAGTTATTTTTCTAATTATCCTAATTATCCTTATCTTCCTAAATTTTTATCTGCTTAAAATGCAATACTGCTGGACAAAATGGGAAATAATTGCGGTTTACGAAATATTGGCATGTCAGGTCAGATTGTTAACATAAAAAAGTTAAAAATAAAATAAGTTAGTCTAGTGTATAGATGTACATATATACAAGTTTCACTAGTTTTCAAATAATAAACATTATATTTTTCTTAAGCCTCTTAAAAAGTCACGTTAAAATAAATTAAGTTACATATGAAACATGTTATCTAAGATGTATTATCTTTACAGAACAGTAGCAATAGCTAATGAACAACGTGTATGCGAATATGCACTGCTCTTAAACGGCTCGGAAATGTTATGAGTCTTCAGTCTTGTGCCAACTTTCCTCTTTTCCTGTCATTTCTGCATTTGGTTTTTTCTTTGCCTCTTTTAACCTGAAGCAATGCCCATTACGTTTTGCTTTACGACAGAATCTGCAATGGGCCCGCTTGTAGCTGTCAATCGAACAGGGTTCACTTTGATTCAGATTTTGCATGCAGAGAATTTTATGCGCTTTGTTGTCTCCATTTCTAGCAAATGCTCTAAGGGAAAACTGACAAAAAATGGTCTCTCTCTTGCATATAGGTCAACATGTGATGGAGCTACTTTGATTATGAAAAACAATGCGGAGTTTGCTATCAAAGTTTATTATATTCTGATTTTCGCAAGTTTGTTATGCCTTAAAATTGTGGGGCGAATTGTGCCGACCTGAAGTTAAAAAAATCTTTGTGTATAACATTGCTGCTCAAGTTTGGCTGTAATTTAAAAAGTTTGATGCAAACTTGTGTTGCATTTGAAATCTACGTAGGAGTTCCCTGACCGTTTGGCCCAATACGTACGGGGTCGTCCTTAAAATGAAATCATCAAAATATTTAAATTTCTAGGACACTATGATTCCCCTGTCATCAGCTTAACCATTGCATACAATATACATGACTGTCTATAACATCAGATATCATATATCACTGTCTATGCAGACCCATTTACCCTACCCGTTAAATCATTTATGGACGATCACTATTTTACACAATAAGTTTTTGTAAAAGTTTATTAATGTCCGCCCAATTTTGATCGCTTATGAGCTGTGTCAACTAATGCCACTCTAGGTAACGCTTCAGCCAACCCAAAGAATATTTCTGCAAGCCTCCAGAATTGGGTCGGCACGGTCTGTCCTAAGGTCGTAGACCCAATGTGCTACTGACGTTACTATTAAATTTCACTTTTACCTTCAACATACTAACGATAGGACAATATTTCGGGTAAGTTCCACTTTGGCTTTGACTCGATGAAATTAGCCTAAATTTCTTCGGCTGTCGAGTCTGCAGTGGGAACGATCCCAAGACTCTGGCCATGGGCCACGACTTTGGACATGGGCCACGACTCTGGCCATGGGCCACGATTCTGGCCATGGGCCACGACTCTGACCATGGGTCACGACTCTGACCATGGGCCACAGCTCTGGCCATGGGCCACTACTCTGGCCTTGGGCCACGACTCTGGCCCTGGGTTACGACTCTGGAAATGGGCCACGACGGCCACGACCCCGGCCATTGGCCCTGACTCTGGTCTTGCGCCACGACTCTGGCCATGGGCCACGACTCTGGCCATGGGCGACGACTCTGGCCATGGGCCACGACTCTGGCCATGGGCGACGACTCCGGCCATGGGCCACGACTCTGGCCTTGGGCTACGACTGTGGCCATGGGCCACGACTTTGACCATGGGCTACGACTGTGGCCATGGGCTACGACTCTGGCCATGGGCCACGACTCTGGCCATTAGCCACGACTCTGGCCTTGGGCCACGACTCTGGCCATGGGCCACGACTCTAGCCATGGGCCATGACTCTGGCCATGGGTCATGACTCTGGCCATGGGCCATGACTCTGGCCATGGGCCACGACTCTGGACATGGGCGACGACTCTGGCCATGGGCCACGACTCTGGCCTTGGGCCACGACTCTGGCCTTGGGCCACGACTCTGGCCATGGGCCACGACTCTGGCCATGGGCCACGACTCTGGCCATGGGCCACGACTCTGGCCATGGGCCACGACTCTGGCCTTGGGCTACGACTCCGGCCATGGGACACGACTTTGACCATGGGCTACGACTGTGGCCATGGGCCACGACTCTGGCCATAGGCCACGACTCTGGCCATTAGCCCTGAATCTGGCCATGGGCCACGACTCCGGCCATGGGGCACGACTCTGACCATGGGCCATGACTCTGGCCATGGGCCACGACTCTGGCCATGGGCCACGACTCTGGCCATGGGCCACGACTCTAGCCATGGGCCACGACTCTGGCCATGGGCCACGACTCTGGCCATGGGCCACGACTCTGGCCATGGGCCACCTCTGTGGCCTTAGGCCACGACTCTGGCCATGGGCCACGACTCTGGCCATGGGCTACGACTCTGGAAATGGGCCACGACGGCCACGACTCCGGCCATTAGCCCTGAATCTGGCCATGGGCCACGATTTTGGCCATGGGTCACGACTTTAGCCATGTGCCACGACTCTGGCCATGGGCCACGACTCTGGCCATGGGCCACGACTCTGGCCATGGGCCACGACTCTGGCCTTGGTCCACGACTCTGGCCATGGGCCACGACTTTGACCATGGGCCACGACTCTGGCCATGGGCCACGACTCTGGCCATGGGCCACGACTCTGGCCATGGGCCACGACTCTGGCCATGGGCCACGACTCTGGCCATGGGCCACGACTCTGGCCATGGCCCACGACTCTGGCCATGGGCCGCGACTCTGGCCATGGGCCACGACTTTGGCCATGGGCCACGACTTTGACTGGATAATTGCTTTGGCTTTAGTTGTGCAGCATTTTCTAGCATATTTTATGGTGCTTGTTTCAATTAAAGTTTAATTTTTTTTGAAATGAAGTGTAAAAAAGTTATTTTTCTAATTATCCTAATTATCCTTATCTTTCTAAATTTTTATCTGCTTAAAATGCAATACTGCTGGACAAAATGGGAAATAATTGCGGTTTACGAAATATTGGCATGTCAGGTCAGATTGTTAACATAAAAAAGTTAAAAATAAAATAAGTTAGTCTAGTGTATAGATGTACATATATACAAGTTTCACTAGTTTTCAAATAATAAACATTATATTTTTCTTAAGCCTCTTAAAAAGTCACGTTAAAATAAATTAAGTTACATATGAAACATGTTATCTAAGATGTATTATCTTTACAGAACAGTAGCAATAGCTAATGAACAACGTGTATGCGAATATGCACTGCTCTTAAACGGCTCGGAAATGTTTTGAGTCTTCAGTCTTGTGCCAACTTTCCTCTTTTCCTGTCATTTCTGCATTTGGTTTTTTCTTTGCCTCTTTTAACCTGAAGCAATGCCCATTACGTTTTGCTTTACGACAGAATCTGCAATGGGCCCGCTTGTAGCTGTCAATCGAACAGGGTTCACTTTGATTCAGATTTTGCATGCAGAGAATTTTATGCGCTTTGTTGTCTCCATTTCTAGCAAATGCTCTAAGGGAAAACTGACAAAAAATGGTCTCTCTCTTGCATATAGGTCAACATGTGATGGAGCTACTTTGATTATGAAAAACAATGCGGAGTTTGCTATCAAAGTTTATTATATTCTGATTTTCGCAAGTTTGTTATGCCTTAAAATTGTGGGGCGAATTGTGCCGACCTGAAGTTAAAAAAATCTTTGTGTATAACATTGCTGCTCAAGTTTGGCTGTAATTTAAAAAGTTTGATGCAAACTTGTGTTGCATTTGAAATCTACGTAGGAGTTCCCTGACCGTTTGGCCCAATACGTACGGGGTCGTCCTTAAAATGAAATCATCAAAATATTTAAATTTCTAGGACACTATGATTCCCCTGTCATCAGCTTAACCATTGCATACAATATACATGACTGTCTATAACATCAGATATCATATATCACTGTCTATGCAGACCCATTTACCCTACCCGTTAAATCATTTATGGACGATCACTATTTTACACAATAAGTTTTTGTAAAAGTTTATTAATGTCCGCCCAATTTTGATCGCTTATGAGCTGTGTCAACTAATGCCACTCTAGGTAACGCTTCAGCCAACCCAAAGAATATTTCTGCAAGCCTCCAGAATTGGGTCGGCACGGTCTTTCCTAAGGTCGTAGACCCAATGTGCTACTGACGTTACTATTAAATTTCACTTTTACCTTCAACATACTAACGATAGGACAATATTTCGGGTAAGTTCCACTTTGGCTTTGACTCGATGAAATTGGCCTAAATTTCTTCGGCTGTCGAGTCTGCAGTGGGAACATTCCCACGACTCTGGCCATGGGCCACGACTTTGGACATGGGCCACGACTCTGGCCATGGGCCACGACTCTGACCATAGGCCACGACTCTGGCCATGGGCGACGACTCTGGCCATGGGCCACCACTCTGGCGTTGGCCTACGACTCCGGCCATGGGCCACGACTCTGGCCATGGGCCACGACTCTGGCCATGGGCCACGACTCTGGCCATGGGCCACGACTCTTGCCATTGGCCTCGACTCTGGCCTTTGGCCATGACTCTGGCCATAGGCCACGACTCTGACCAAATGCCACGACGCTGGCCTTGGGCCACGACTCTGGCCTTGGGCCACGACTCTGGCCATGGGCCACGACTCTGGCCATGGGCCACGACTCTGGCCTTGGGCCAAGACTCTGGCCATGGGCCACGACTCTGGCCATGGGCCACGACTCTGGCCATGGGCCACGACTCTGGCCATGGGCCACGACTCTGGCCATGGGCCACGACTCTGGCCATGGCCCACGACTCTGGCCATGGGCCACGACTCTGGCCACGGGCCACGACTCTGGCCTTGGTCCACGACTCTGGCCATGGGCCACGACTCTGGCCATGGGCCACGACTCTGGCCATGGGCCACGACTCTGGCCATGGGCCACGACTCTGGCCATGGGCCACGACTCTGGCCATGGGCCACGACTCTGGCCATGGGCCGCGACTCTGGCCATGGGCCACGACTTTGGCCATGGGCCACGACTTTGACTGGATAATTGCTTTGGCTTTAGTTGTGCAGCATTTTCTAGCATATTTTATGGTGCTTGTTCCAATTAAAGTTTAATTATTTTTGAAATGAAGTGTAAAAAAGTTATTTTTCTAATTATCCTAATTATCCTTATCTTCCTAAATTTTTATCTGCTTAAAATGCAATACTGCTGGACAAAATGGGAAATAATTGCGGTTTACGAAATATTGGCATGTCAGGTCAGATTGTTAACATAAAAAAGTTAAAAATAAAATAAGTTAGTCTAGTGTATAGATGTACATATATACAAGTTTCACTAGTTTTCAAATAATAAACATTATATTTTTCTTAAGCCTCTTAAAAAGTCACGTTAAAATAAATTAAGTTACATATGAAACATGTTATCTAAGATGTATTATCTTTACAGAACAGTAGCAATAGCTAATGAACAACGTGTATGCGAATATGCACTGCTCTTAAACGGCTCGGAAATGTTATGAGTCTTCAGTCTTGTGCCAACTTTCCTCTTTTCCTGTCATTTCTGCATTTGGTTTTTTCTTTGCCTCTTTTAACCTGAAGCAATGCCCATTACGTTTTGCTTTACGACAGAATCTGCAATGGGCCCGCTTGTAGCTGTCAATCGAACAGGGTTCACTTTGATTCAGATTTTGCATGCAGAGAATTTTATGCGCTTTGTTGTCTCCATTTCTAGCAAATGCTCTAAGGGAAAACTGACAAAAAATGGTCTCTCTCTTGCATATAGGTCAACATGTGATGGAGCTACTTTGATTATGAAAAACAATGCGGAGTTTGCTATCAAAGTTTATTATATTCTGATTTTCGCAAGTTTGTTATGCCTTAAAATTGTGGGGCGAATTGTGCCGACCTGAAGTTAAAAAAATCTTTGTGTATAACATTGCTGCTCAAGTTTGGCTGTAATTTAAAAAGTTTGATGCAAACTTGTGTTGCATTTGAAATCTACGTAGGAGTTCCCTGACCGTTTGGCCCAATACGTACGGGGTCGTCCTTAAAATGAAATCATCAAAATATTTAAATTTCTAGGACACTATGATTCCCCTGTCATCAGCTTAACCATTGCATACAATATACATGACTGTCTATAACATCAGATATCATATATCACTGTCTATGCAGACCCATTTACCCTACCCGTTAAATCATTTATGGACGATCACTATTTTACACAATAAGTTTTTGTAAAAGTTTATTAATGTCCGCCCAATTTTGATCGCTTATGAGCTGTGTCAACTAATGCCACTCTAGGTAACGCTTCAGCCAACCCAAAGAATATTTCTGCAAGCCTCCAGAATTGGGTCGGCACGGTCTGTCCTAAGGTCGTAGACCCAATGTGCTACTGACGTTACTATTAAATTTCACTTTTACCTTCAACATACTAACGATAGGACAATATTTCGGGTAAGTTCCACTTTGGCTTTGACTCGATGAAATTGGCCTAAATTTCTTCGGCTGTCGAGTCTGCAGTGGGAACGATCCCACGACTCTGGCCATGGGCCACGACTTTGGACATGGGCCACGACTCTGGCCATGGGCCACGACTCTGACCATGGGCCACGACTCTGGCCATGGGCGACGACTCTGGCAATGGGCCACGACTCTGGCGTTGGCCTACGACTCCGGCCATGGGCCACGACTCTGGCCATGGGCCACGACTCTGGCCATGGGCCACGACTCTGGCCATGGGCCACGACTCTGGCCATGGGCCACGACTCTGGCCTTAGGCCACGACTCTGGCCATGGGCCACGACTCTGGCCTTAGGCCACGACGCCGGCCATGGGCCACGACTCTGGCCATGGGCCACGACTCTGGTTATGGGCCACGACTCTGGCCATGGGCGACGATTCTGGCCATGGGCCATTACTCTGGCCATGAGCCACTACGGCCACGACCCTGGCCATTGGCCCTGACTCTGGCCATGGGCCACGACGCTGGCCATGGGCGACGATTCTGGCCATGGGCCACGACCTTGGCCATGGGCCACGACTCTGGCCTTGGGCCACGACTCTGGCCATGGGCCACGACTCTGGCCATGGGCCAAGACTCTGGCCATGGGCCACGACTCTGGCCATGGGCCACGACTCTGGCCATGGGCCACGACTCTGGCCATGGGCCACGACTCTGGCCATGGGCCACGACTCTGGCCATGGGCCACGACTCTGGCCATGGGCCACGACTCTGGCCATGGGCCACGACTCTGGCCTTGGTCCACGACTCTGGCCATGGGCCACGACTTTGACCATGGGCCACGACTCTGGCCATGGGCCACGACTCTGGCCATGGGCCACGACGCTGGCCATGGGCGACGATTCTGGCCATGGGCCACGACCTTGGCCATGGGCCACGACTCTGGCCTTGGGCCACGACTCTGGCCATGGGCCACAACTCTGGCCATGGGCCACGACTCTGGCCTTGGGCCAAGACTCTGGCCATGGGCCACGACTCTGGCCATGGCCCACGACTCTGGCCATGGGCCACGACTCTGGCCATGGGCCACGACTCTGGCCTTGGTCCACGACTCTGGCCATGGGCCACGACTTTGACCATGGGCCACGACTCTGGCCTTGGGACACGACTCTGGCCATGGGCCACGACTCTGGCCATGGGCCACGACTCTGGCCATGGGCCACGACTCTGGCCATGGGCCACGACTCTGGCCATGGGCCGCGACTCTGGCCATGGGCCACGACTTTGGCCATGGGCCACGACTTTGACTGGATAATTGCTTTGGCTTTAGTTGTGCAGCATTTTCTAGCATATTTTATGGTGCTTGTTTCAATTAAAGTTTAATTATTTTTGAAATGAAGTGTAAAAAGGTTATTTTTCTAATTATCCTAATTATCCTTATCTTCCTAAATTTTTATCTGCTTAAAATGCAATACTGCTGGACAAAATGGGAAATAATTGCGGTTTACGAAATATTGGCATGTCAGGTCAGATTTTTAACATAAAAAAGTTAAAAATAAAATAAGTTAGTCTAGTGTATAGATGTACATATATACAAGTTTCACTAGTTTTCAAATAATAAACATTATATTTTTCTTAAGCCTCTTAAAAAGTCACGTTAAAATAAATTAAGTTACATATGAAACATGTTATCTAAGATGTATTATCTTTACAGAACAGTAGCAATAGCTAATGAACAACGTGTATGCGAATATGCACTGCTCTTAAACGGCTCGGAAATGTTTTGAGTCTTCAGTCTTGTGCCAACTTTCCTCTTTTCCTGTCATTTCTGCATTTGGTTTTTTCTTTGCCTCTTTTAACCTGAAGCAATGCCCATTACGTTTTGCTTTACGACAGAATCTGCAATGGGCCCGCTTGTAGCTGTCAATCGAACAGGGTTCACTTTGATTCAGATTTTGCATGCAGAGAATTTTATGCGCTTTGTTGTCTCCATTTCTAGCAAATGCTCTAAGGGAAAACTGACAAAAAATGGTCTCTCTCTTGCATATAGGTCAACATGTGATGGAGCTACTTTGATTATGAAAAACAATGCGGAGTTTGCTATCAAAGTTTATTATATTCTGATTTTCGCAAGTTTGTTATGCCTTAAAATTGTGGGGCGAATTGTGCCGACCTGAAGTTAAAAAAATCTTTGTGTATAACATTGCTGCTCAAGTTTGGCTGTAATTTAAAAAGTTTGATGCAAACTTGTGTTGCATTTGAAATCTACGTAGGAGTTCCCTGACCGTTTGGCCCAATACGTACGGGGTCGTCCTTAAAATGAAATCATCAAAATATTTAAATTTCTAGGACACTATGATTCCCCTGTCATCAGCTTAACCATTGCATACAATATACATGACTGTCTATAACATCAGATATCATATATCACTGTCTATGCAGACCCATTTACCCTACCCGTTAAATCATTTATGGACGATCCCTATTTTACACAATAAGTTTTTGTAAAAGTTTATTAATGTCCGCCCAATTTTGATCGCTTATGAGCTGTGTCAACTAATGCCACTCTAGGTAACGCTTCAGCCAACCCAAAGAATATTTCTGCAAGCCTCCAGAATTGGGTCGGCATGGTCTGTCCTAAGGTCGTAGACCCAATGTGCAACTGACGTTACTATTAAATTTCACTTTTACCTTCAACATACTAACGATAAGACAATATTTCGGGTCAGTTCCACTTTAGCTTTGACTCGATAAAATTGGCCTAAATTTCTTCGGCTGTCGAGTCTGCTTGGTCTCTTTCACTGTTCCCTAGTTTTTGTTTGTGAAGTAAATATCCCCGGTGTCGTATTATCTATGATTGTTTTCCGTTATTATCTGCTGCTTATTATTTGCTGCCAACTAGACAGTTTCGAGAACCTACTACAGTCAGAATTCTGTAGATATTAGAAAATCGAAAATAATTAGAAAATTATTTAAGATAATTTAGGTAAAGCTAAAGATGATATTAAATTTATGGAAGCTCCCCTACCATCAATAAGCCATATACAAATGTACAGGGCATGTAGTTGAAGGCTCCTCTACCATTACTAAGCCACATAAGAATATACGTGGCAAGCAGTTACAAATTAGGTTGAAAAAGTTTTTTAAAGTTGAAAATGGAGGTACTTAAAACTATGATATTTGAAGGACGTCTATATGGACGATCCCTGAACATCTGTAACCTATATGGGTAAGATCATAAAATGTAGTTAAAATAGGTTGGAAAAAATTTTAAAGTTGGAAATGGGGGTATTCAAAACTATGATGTTTGAAGGACGTTTTTACGGACGATCCCTGAACATCTGTAACCTGTAACCTATAATTATAGTATGTCCTTGGACATGTAGTTAAAATAGGTTGGAAAATATATTTTTGTTGAAATTGGGGGTTCTTAAAACTATGATGTTTGAAGGACGTCTTCATGGACGATCCCTGAACATCTGTTACCCATAATTATAGTACGTCCATGACATGTAGTTAAAATAGGTTGGAAAAAGTTTTAATGCTGGAAATGGGGGTTCTTAAAACTATGATGTTTGAGAAACGTCATTATGGATGATCCCTGAAAATCTGTAACCTGTTTAGGTACATATGTCTCTTTAAACAAGCCAAGTGCACTGTGTCTGTTGAGTCGTGAATCCTGCTATCCTTCCTTGAATGCTCATGTAATAATGTTATTGGTTGTTGTTGTCGTTGTCGGTCGGAATGCCCATAGATTTTACACCCGGTGCGTTCAAACGAACTAAAGTGCATGTAGATTTCCTAGTAGATCATTATGTACCTAGCATGTAATCAAAGGAGCACTGAGACCTGGTTTTTGCAGTTTTCTAAAATGAAGTGTAAAAAGCTCATCTACATCGCATGTGTGAGAGTTTAAAAATTATTTAAACAAAATTGATTCAAAATCGTGACCTGTGGCGTACAACAACGGAATGAAGGGCAGACAGACAGAAAGGAGGACGGACGGACAAAACCATTTTATTAGATGCTCTATGAGCTAAAGCTCAGCATCTAAAAATCGACGTATGAAATAAGTTAATATGTATAGGGTCTGGAAACTGGAAAGTGCAGATACACAATTTTTTGGGGGAAACTCAAGAACATTTCAAAACGTCGTAATTTAGAGTAATAGGAATTCCAGTTAACTTTACATCTCTCGTATTTGCAAAATTACCAAGTACCAACTGGTGCATACAACTGGGCAAAATCATTGTGGTCTTGTCTGGACATTTGAATGGCTAGATTGCCAAATTACTGGTACAATTGCCTGGTGCATAGGAGGGAAATTCAAATTTCCTGGTACAGTCCTGCCTGGCTGCCAGAGATGGGCAAAAACTCCCCCTCATGCCTCACCTCATGAGGGATGCCCCCTAAGGAAGATACACTCACGCTCACACTCACACTCACGCCATCTAAAACCCACCCTCGCACTCTCCCTCACGAGTTCCAGTTTCAAATTGTAGGCACTCACACTCTCCCTCATCAGCCCTCATGAGGCATAACTCATCGAATATTCTGGAATTACTCGCAATTATCGTTCGATATCTGAAGAAATACGTATTTGCGTTTTAATTGGGTTTCACAATTGTCTCATAGTCCGTAGGATGACAAAGCTTAATATAAAATAAAGAAGTTACAACTATTAGATTGTTGTTTTACGAAACAAGCATGCTTGTTTAGAAAGGCTAAAATTGTAGAGAAGTTTTATAAATAAACCTGAATGTGCCTTTTGAAGTTATGGAACGGTGATCCAGTTAATTTTGGAGAGTTTGAACATACTCTGCAAGACATACTTATAGTGTCGCGTTGATGCTTTGTCCCGCTTGCATGGCCAATATACTCAAAATATTTTTGCAACCAAACAGGGATTCGAAAATCAGGCTTTTTAGAAAAGCATATAGCCTGAGTTGAATCCTCACTTTCACAGTTTGAGGTAATTTCAGTGTCATTTATATGAATGCTATCAGCATTGTCTGTGTTGAAGGAGTCACTAACATTTTTGGATCCGCCTGGTTCTTCACGCACACCCGATTCGATTTGTTCATTAGATTCACATGCATTAGAACATGTTTCGGCCAGATTAGAGTCATTATTTATTTTTGCTCTGGCTTCAATGTGGTCATTACGATTATGATTATTTGACTCATAACATATCTTTTCTAATTGAGGAGGTTCGACGTTAGCATTAAAATTTTTTGAGCTTGAATTTCCGGAAACTGGGTATTTAATAAAGCCAACTATGCTCGGCTGCACTGTAGCTGGTTTTGCTGACTTCGAGACAGACATGTCTGTCTTTTTCCGTTTGGAATTTGTGTGGTCCGTAGTTGCACTTTTATGGATTACCATGTCAGGGCTAACATCACGTACCTTAAGGTTTTGCTTTCTTTTACTATTGGTTTCCATAATTTTTCAAAATTGAATCACTGTTAAAATATTTAGAAATCAGTTTTATAAGAAGCAATGTTTGCTAACCTCTTCACTCATCGCACATACTAAAAGATCCCACTACATAATATGTATTGTGGTTGTAATGTGTATACTTGAGTATGTTAAAATGGGATAATCCAAAATCCAAAGTCTGTTAATAGTGTTAAGTTAATATACTGCTTCCCGGATTTTACAATTTAAAAGTCTGAAAATATAGATGGAGTTTACGGTGTCAAAATGGCAAGCGATGTTCTAGTGCAAATAAAGTAATCAAAAAGTCAGACAGCATGTGGGAAGTACAACAAAATTTAAATGCGAGTCTCATCTGCAACAAGATGAGGGATGAGTGCAATTTTCATGCACTCACGCTCACCCTCATGAGGGGGATGGGAATTCAGCAACACTCGCCCTCACCAAATGAGGGCACACAATTTAAATCTGCACTCGCACTCAACCCTCACGCTCACAGCAATGAGGGTGAGGGTGAGCGTGAGGGTTGCGCTCATCCCTCATGAGGCATGCCCATCTATGCTGGCTGCTGAGTGCTGAGTGAGAAGAGTTTAAGAGATCGTAGATATCTTGTCTGTGGGGTTTAATTAACTCTAATTTTAAATTATTGAAGTAATTTTCTAAGCTCCTTGTTTATTTGAAATTTGTCTTCCGCTTGTAATTTGTGGTGTTAACCAATTACACGTTGTAATGAAGTACATTTTTGTAGTTGTAAGAAGTAAAAATTGGTCATCACTACTGGTTAGCCAAACGATTGACGATCTATACCAGTCAGTGGACAATATTTAGATTTAAGTAAATACTTTGGTATTGCAACTACGAATGAAAAGTTACTTCTACATCGGAATGATTATGACGTTGTGACTAGACTTTCGTAAAACGTTAACTTGGCCCATCAGTTCCCTGATTGGCCCGCTGACTTGAAAGGATAGAGAATATTTTCTAAATACTGAGTATTTAAAAGTAAATACCGCGTATTAAAAATTAATTCCTTTGTATTTAAAGTAAAAAATTCAGTCATTTTTAAATCTAAATGCTAAGTATTTACTTTTCGTGATTGTCTATAGCAGCACGCAAGGTACGCCTTAAAGAGCTCTTATCATCCTGATAGTGACCAAGAAGTAAAAATTCATGACATCTTTAATCGGATAAAGGATACTACCTTCAATTTGACATTTTCAGGTATTTCTAAAATAATTACATATAGAATTACCTTTAAGCCATTTTGAGTTGCAAAATCTTGAACGCGGTCCATTCCGTAGATGCTGACAGCTGATGATGTCAATGGTGTTATGAAGTTTTGTGTATGGTTTTGGCTCTGGAATTTTATTTAATGTTGGCTTATGAGGTTAACTTTGAACTTGTGTATTATTTATTTTAGAATGAAAGAGAGAGACAGCGGAAAAGTTAAGTTGTGGGAGAAACGAAGAAGAGACCGTCTGAAGGATTCATTCCACAAGCTGGCTCAATTGCTACCCCAGTACGACCCTGCAAAATTTATCCCGCAAAACGATATTTTGGACAACGCAACCCAGTTTGTGAAGGAGCTTCGATTGTCAAATTCACGCTTGCTAATGCAGCAGACCCAGTCGGATGAAAAAAGTTCGTATATTATCTTGCCAGTACTGGACACTTATTCATCACACTTTTAGATTATGCATTTATTAGAGTTTCGGAATGTTTGCTCTAAATTACAGATAAAATAATTCAAGAGCTCCAAGATGAAGTCAACAAATTAATTATGAGAGTGAAGCAACTCACATCATTATTGAATCAAGCAAGTATTAGAATACCAACTGGACCTTGTTTAAAATTCTTGGGAAAAAGAAAGTTTAAATGGTCGGATCGAATATTACTCAAAGACGCGAAAAACAAGAAACTACGACGGTTGGAGACTGGAAACACATGCGATGTCGAAATGACTAAAGAGAATGGTAAAAGTAAATATTCTAATATTTTTGAAGGTGTGAATTCATTTATAATAATTATTAAGATGTCTTAATACTTGTTAAGGCTACTCGCAAAAGTTTTTTACACTATGTGTTTCCAGCCACTAACTTTTTTGACATTATTTTATCCGTATAGAAGTTGCTAGCTCCAATAGCCGCACCTACAACGCGACTTTAAATTCCAGTTTAAGTGCCCCTCTTCGTGAAACAAATTCCGGTGTAGAAGACAATAATGGAGGAAAAAAGGATAAAATTTCTCATTCAGCAATTCCCACCAGCCACTATCAAGTTACTGATTCAAATTTAAATACTGAAATTGTATGTGTTCCCTCGACTGCTTCCAATCAACAAAATGTGTGTACACCCAATATTCCCATCGTGAAGCAAATTCCTGTGACACTAGAGCATCCAGGTCAAAACACATCAACAACCACCATAATATTAACTCCAAGTTCCTTGACGCCTATTCTAGCTCGGGTGACCGTTCCGCCCCATCAAATTTTACCTAAACTTAATTCCAATCTTTCACTAAAACTTCCAATTGTTCGCATTAAACCCCTTGTAAAAGTTGTTAAAAAAACGAGACAGAGAAAGAAAATTCGTAAAATAGAAATTCCTCCACCCAAGTTAGATTCCAAGCCAGATATTACTGGAATTAAAAATTTAGCGGAAACAACCAATAACGTCCCCGAAAATCCCAACAATGACAGTAGCAAAAATCTACAATTAGTTCCAAATTTAGAATTACCGGCCGATGGTCAAAGTAGTGCAGTTCAATCTACCGTAGAACTGCCTTTAGTTTCAGCTAACTTCGTCAGTCCTGAAAATACTAATGAAATACAAGATGTTGAGGATGCAAGTCATGCTGTTGAAATTAACTCCGACATCCAAACAGTGGAGAACTCACAGCAGACTGGCACATCAACTAATAACTGTTTAAAAAAATTTAATGAATTCGCTACTCCTGTTATCGTAGATGCAGACGAAGTGTCATCCCATGCTAATAAATCTAAAGATAACTGTGATGTTTTGCTTGATAGTGACAGCAATTTGGGTCAAGCCGAGTCATCCCATAAAGAATTGTTCACAACTTTAATTCATAATGATGCGATCCCAGAAGATTCTGCACCAAGTGAGGAATGTGCTAGTACTACGTCTAATAAAGAAACAGCTGCAACATGCTCGCCAAAATCTTTTAAAGACTTAACTGAAGATGATACAACGGCCAGAACAAATAAAAAACCTGCATCGGATCTACATGCTATGGTGAAAAGCCCTTGCTTTATTAAAAAAATTGCTGTGGATGAAGAAGTAAAGAGTTTTGAATCCAACTCTGCGCCAACAACATCCGCAGCTACTTTAACAGTAAATTCAGATTCTGGCTCCAACAGCTTTGAAGTGAACAAAAATTCTGAAGAGAATGTTATACTAGATATAGAACCGCATGTGATAGTTAATCAGGTTGCGCACCCTGTCAACGTCATGTCAGACTCCCTCCAGGACATAGCAGATTTGATCCAACCTGAAGTTACATCAAAATCTCCAAATACGAAGATCAGTGACAATAATGGATCCAGTGATGAAATTCATATCCCTCCTGAAGAAAATGATGCAAATGATAAAATAAGCGAGTGCATTGCTAGAAGTATTGATCTCATTGATCAGCCAGAAGCAGAACTAATCGAACTTAGCGAAGATTGCCATTGGGGTGATGGACATTCACCCAAGTCTCCTATCTCTCCCACACAAATGTTCCTGTCCATGTTTCCCCTTTTACCGCGCGAGAGCATTATTTCTTCGAGTGAAACATCCAATCATCATGTGGCAATTAAGTCCACAGGACACTACAACACTGCAAAATCTTCATTTTACATTGACTCTATGTTGCCTGAAGAGAATTCTGGGAGCAATGATTTTTCAAGATCTATAAATTTACCAGGAAGTGTTTCATCTATTCTGAATACTAATAATCTAACAAGTAGTAACCCTGGTGTTAACGCTAATGCTGCACCACTTCAAGTACACTCTGCAGAAATAGGTTGTGTTGCTGCCGCGGTGCCAGTCCCTATTAACACTTTATCATTGCATCAAAATATCATTCCGACGTCAAATAATACGGTAAACTCGGATCCGTTTACATTCAATCTTCCAGTAACCACCACGACGACGACGTGCAGCACGATATCACCGATGACTATCAATTTGGGTATTGCTAGTCAGCAGGGTTTAAGTCGTAGTTATCGGCCAAGTCTTCCAGCGACCTCTCACACCCCTCCTGAGACAGTAAAGACTCATAGAACAGAATTTTGGTCCGGACGCGACAGTAGTACCAAGCATTCATATGATAAGCCAACCAGTAAACCAGTTTATGCAGAGAAATCATCCACTGTTATTCCATACAGTGCTAGCAATGTGACGCCTGGGTCCGCTAAAGTATTTTCTCAAATGAATTTCAGTTTAGGTAGAGATAAAACTAAAGACATGAGTGTGGGAAACTGGACACCGTTCTATTACCCAGAAAATTCAACAATAGCTTCTAATAAACAAACTTTAAATGCAACTCAGTCATCATCATCTGCTGTTCCCGGATTTCATAAAAGCCATAGTAACACAGTCTGTAATTTACACAGTCAAGGGAACGAAATCGACAACGTCTGGTTTCGCTCCGGGTCTGACATATCAGTGTCCGCTCAAGTACCAATTCCTACAACTTTTGCTACAATTGGGTGTGTTGAGAACAATAAAAGTATTACTCAAATCGGTAAATGTGTGAGACAGCCAAGCACAGCCTCCGTAATGCCTGGATGTAATGCTAATATTACAAATACATACAAGCCTTATATGGATAGTGTTCAAAGTAATAACAATCAAACTCGCCTACAGCAACTCGCTCAAACTCCGGACCAAAGATTGCTACATCCAACGAGTAATGCTTTACCACAAACTCGTTCCACCACCATTTCTGATATAGGATTTAATGCTTACAATAAGCTTCCCCACCTCCAGTCCACTAAACTGAGTTTGCCTGTTTCATCGTCATCTAATAATGACTGTCAACAAGTCATTACTAACTCAGCTAAGCTTTCTCAGCAGTCTTTTGTTGGGTCGTTAAATAGTACTCAGGAGCATGTTCCTGCTACTCAGCCATCCGCTGAGGGATTAACTACCAGCCATAGTTCTACTTCAAGTCGTTCCTCCAAATCGTATCCGAGCAAAGGTGCATCTTCGAAATGGCAATCGCAGACGACCAAAACTGTCAAATCTCATGTGCAAGAGTCTCGCCAAAATCAACTCACTCCGATACCCCCCAAGCATAAAATAACAGATGTAATGCCGAATCCGTTGCATTCTGGCTATGGAACGCAATACGAATTTTTAGCGCCTATCCCCTTACCTAATGTTATGCCTTCTGGCCCAGCTGAACAATCTCAGTCGTTGCCATTTCCCGTTGGGATTGTTCCTCATTCTCAAGGTGCTCAAAGTCTTGTTAAGAAACATTCAAGTGTCAATGCAAGAAAATCTAATATTAATAAAACTAATAGTGCACATCCTTCCGAACACAATGTGCCGAATATGCAGAATTATCGTCAGAATAGTACTAGTAGTATTTCTCACACGGTTGGGAATGCACGGCCAAACAGCTGGAAAAATAGTGACGGAACTGCACCAAAATCTGCTGCTAATAGCTCTTCTAATGCAAGTAGCAATGCAAACTCATTTTCTTTAGAGTTTCCTTCCCCGCCCGCAAATTTTTCCATTGCCAATAACTTTTACTATGATAGTATTTTACCTTCGACGAGTGCACATAACCAGTATTCCGTTGGTCCTCACCAAAGTAAACGTAGTAATCAGCCTTTTTATTTACCAGACCTTTCTTCAGTTCAGAACTATGATTTTATGCAAACGCAACATTCAGCGGTACCTGGAACAACGCAAGGCCCTCAACAAATAGCAGATCAACAATTCAAGAAAATTTCTTCATCCTTGGCAACCTTACCGCGCTCCACAGAATCTAACAAAATCCCTTACAATTATGTGTCGACGCATGCTGACACGAATGCGAGTCACCTAAAATCAAATTCATTATCAAATTCATTCACATCATCCAATTCCGGAGGTTACACATCCGTGAGTGGCGAAAACAATTTAAACTCACCTATGATAAATTTAAGATCCAACTATTATCAAAATCAGCATCATGCTGTGCATATTCAACCGCAAACACCTCAACCCGTTATCAATACCTCTGCCAGGCCAGCTCAAACTCTTAAGCATAATATGCAAAATGAAAGCAATCAAAATCGACCCTCCACAAAGAAGGCGCCAAATACAATACAAAATCAAAATCTGCAAGGATACTCAAGTGTCAGTAGTAGTGAACATCGGGCCGTGAGTCAAATTAATCATCTTCAGCATCATCACAGTATTACTGGATCCAGCAGTAATCGAAACCCCGCCAATATGACACAGCCTTTACCGGCACAGTCACGACCAGTGAACTGGATGACTGATCCTAGGCCTACGCAACAGTCCCACTTACAAGTTTGCAATCAAAAACAAGAAAGTTCAACAACATCAGCTACGAACCCGTTTTCAGTCAGCAAACTTGTTGGAGATACAGGGAATGCAAATAACAATAATTCTTCATCCGGGAATCTTCATAACAATTATTGCGTGGAGGGCTTGATCCGTAAACAAGCTAACATGAATCCAAATACTGCTCAGTTTTTAGTGGGTCAAGGGCAGGAGTCTCAAGTGACGGGTTCTGGACCAGCCCCTACATTTTTTCCGTTTCAGTCTCAATCGGGAACAGAGTATGGGAATTTTTCAAGTTTTACGCACCATAGCCACCATCCACATCCTGCCTACTCAGTAGTGTCAAATTCCATTCATTCAGGAGCCGCCACCGGGCATTTTAGTAACTTTGACCAAACTCAGACCCAGAATCCTTACCTTCAGAATCTTTCAAATCAGTCACGTAGCAGCGGTATTGGTCATAATAATACCCACTATGTGACTCCTAACCTAATTACTAATCATTCACATTCGGGTGACAGTTCGGGAGTTGATCACATCAATCGTAACTCATCAAATATTAGTCAACATTTACCAAACCATGCGCAACAACCTCATCACGGGACATCCGTGTCTAATTTTAATCTAAGCTCTATTTTTCCAGAAATGAATGAAAAACAAAGTTGTAGCAACAGTTCCAACAATATTAATTCAAACGGGATTAATAATAAAACCAGCACTATGGCCATTAATAGCAGTAATATTTACTATGGAAATAATTCCAGTAGTCACAACCCTAACAAATAATTTCAAAACTTGAATATAAAAAAATCGGTTTGAACATTTGCTAGATGATTTTTTATGTATTTTTTACTAAATTATTGTATTTTAATTTGTAGATAAGATAAGTCAGTTTCGTTGAATTACAGGCGAAAGTGTATAGTATAAAAATATAAATGCAGATCAGTGTCTGCAACTTTTGTTTGTAACTGATTGCAAGAGAACAACTTCAAACGTAAAAGTGACACTCACTATTGACAAGATAAATCGTTTTGTCACCACAAAACAACCAAGACCAAGGCCACTCACGCCAATATTATTTCTTTTCGCCATGTCCTCCAGTCTGATCAGCTAGGAACAAAAAGATTCGCCTAGATATTGCCAAATTTTTATTGTTGATATTTTAATATTCGGGCGTAAGTCTACTACACATACATCACGTACGTCAATAGTTTACAGCTGCATGGAAAAGGCCTTCGTTAGTTTTTGTACTTTTTTGGCAGCGTCAATTACCCTAGCTGCGGATGGAGACACACCACCAACACCTGAGTGATTAGATGTCAGGGTTCGGGGGAGGTTTTAACCGCAGCGCAGGCTTTATCTAAGCGGTTTTAACCGGTTCCCCAAATTCTCGTTTTTGGGGCAAAACGGCTTTCACCGGGGAAAACTGATTGAGCCTTAAAATTGAAGTAAAAATGACTAACAAAATATATTCGTATTCCCCTTAAGATTAAATATCTAGAATGTTCAAGTACTGCTGTTTGTTAGTCTTTTGTAATGTAATCAGCCAAAGAATAAGCTAGCATTAAATTATTTTTGTCGACGTATTTACATTTTTTAAACGTGAACTTTGTAGGACTATTGGCAGTTTTTAATTTTTCTGTATTATTTTAAAGTGGAAATTTAATATTAAAAATATCACTTGTAGCAAGCCTACAGTTTTTAACAAATAATTTTGTTTGCTAGCAATCATACTTAATATAATACAAACAACAATTATATATCTTATTTATTTTTTATAGAGTAAAATTAGTTTTGAAATGAAAAGTGTTTTTGCTCAATACAATGGTTAATTAAATAAAAATTATCATTAAAATACTCCACTAAATTCACTTAAAAATGTTATTGTCATTGCTTCCATTAATTTTCAAGCAATGATCAGTATACAGAATATTGCATTTTGCGTAGTCACTTTGCCCCATTCTAACGCACGTACATTGGGTACAAGGTTTCAGTCGGTTAAAACCGGGTTTAGCCGGTGGGCAGGTTTTTATTCAAACTGGGCGGTTTTTTCCGATCCCTGGTAGATGCAGGGATGACCAAACGGAATAAAGTACAGTATCCAGCGTTGTCTTATTTTTGGATGGTGTCAGCCATAATATGTTTAGCTTAATGTTAAGAAATAATTAGTATATTTAATTTTAATATATGTATTAAGTTATGTAACCCTCCGTATAACTCCCTACATAATATGCTAAATATGGTTGGGGGTAGAGTAATTTGTTATGAATGATACATATTTACACTTGAAAACATCACAATTAAAAAGATGATATATGTATATTAGTGATATTATGATCGATGATCGAACAATCGGTTAGTACTAATGCGCGTAAAGGTGATCGGGTTCATTTTTTTTCAACTTTGAAAATCTATAACTTTTTACCTAGCCGACGCACATTGAAGAAGAAGTTGTCATTATACTTCTCTTTTAATCCTTAATGTACACAAAAATACTCAGTGTCGAAAATTAAAAGTTGCAAAAGATACAGGTCATTCTTCGAAACAATTTCGAAAAGTCTTACAACGCCCCAAGTGCCCTTAATGTGATCAGTTAGTTTAAATACATTTAAAGGTAATGGTAAAGTAGGGTCTTTAATGTGATCGGCATAAAAAAATTCAAAAAATTGCTCAAAACTTTCATAATTTTACATAGCCAGAGTTTATGAGGAAAAAAGCTGAAATCACTAGTGATGGTAGCTGAGACTATAATAAAGCTGTTGGAGTATTAGTCGCACAGATTTTTAAAGGCGGTAATATTTTAACGGCGGTCACTGATCACATTTAAGGGGTGATCACATTTACGCACCTTAGTACTATGTTTTTTCTTGAATCTGAATGTAATGTTATTTAATTTTTCATTATGAGTAGTTACTTTTGGTTACTTTCAACACATTAAATGGGATTTACAATGTTAAACAATAAATATGTACAGTCGAAAATTACTATACATCCCGGGCATTTTTCGGTGCGCTATGCAAATATTGCTCATGCTATAGGCAACGGAAACAGTATATTTTTTTTGAAACCTTTACTGTTTACATATCACTCTCGGTGTCGTGTAAAATTTCGGTGTTTGTTTCACGTATGCTCTTACTGACAATAAATCAAATATCAAATCAAATATCAAATCAAATATCCAAAACGACATACATATTTTTTTTTAAAAGATGTGACCGTTTGCTATATTGCTCAGGCAGCGGAAACAGAATATCCTGCTCCTACACTATATATCCCGAGCATTTTTCGACGCGCTTGCTATATGTAAATATTGCTCATAGCCAATGGTGCACCTGCGTTGCGTGTGACATGGAGCAAGGGGGAATGAGTAGGAATGTTTTTGCTATATGGTTTTCAGTACGTGACTATACAGTAGACACCTGCGTCTCGGTTCGTTGTTTCGACTATCTCACTCACCCTCCTCGGCTTCGTTACTGTACACGTCTGTACACCTGCCTGTGTGCAAGATGTATTGTGATAGTGAATATAAATCTACAAAAGTTTTTCTCGTGTTGTACTAGTATGTGTTATAAAAAAATGAACGCTTTTTTTTCGTTCATTTCTAAAATGAACGCTTTTTTTTCGCTCAAAAAAAAATGAACGCTTTTGCTAGCCCTGCGGGAAGCTCGCTGCAGGCGTGGGGAAAGCCCGTCCTGCGGAAAGTCCTGGCCTGGAGAAAGTCTGACATCGCTCTGAGCCCGCCGCCGTCCTGGAGTTGCCCGCCGTCACCCTAGGGTTTGGGGCCTGCCACTGCCCTTGGGTCGCCATGATGTCCCTGGCCCAGCACGATGTTGTGGGAGCTGTCATGGTGACCTTGTCCCAGCACGATGTCCTGGAGCCGCTATTACCTATTGCATGCTTAAGCATGTTGTTGGCTCTCACTGGCGTCAGTCCGCCATTTTCCTTCGATGTCTGACATTGGCTCTCACCCGATGTTCGACATTTTTCCTTGTCTGCCATTATGCTTCATGCCCATCATTATACCCTATGTCCGCCATTATCCCTTATTTGATGTCCGACACTGGATTTGTAAAAATTTTAGAAAATAAAGTTGAAAATAATTTTAAAAAATTGTAAACAAATTTTTAAAACTGTAATATAAACAATTGGCATTTTTTAAACATTAAATGACGGGTTTATTTCAAAAATAAAACATTTTCATGCATTGCTCACATTTAAAAATAAAAAAAACACTCAATTCAAAAGGCAAATGGATCTCTAGAGCATTCGCACCCATTAAATTTCCCAGAAACCATTACTTTTTTATTACCCTATGTGTGCAAAATCCTCTATTTACATAGTATACAGTCACAATACAAGTACATAACAATGCTCACATATGGCAGACATAGTGAACAAAGCCAGTGTCGGACATCAAATAAGGGATAATGGCGGACATAGGGTATAATGATGGGCATGAAGCATAATGGCAGACAAGGAAAAATGTCGAACATCGGGTGAGAGCCAATGTCAGACATCGAAGGAAAATGGCGGACTGACGCCAGTGAGAGCCAATAACATGCTTAAGCATGCAATAGGTAATAGCGGCTCCAGGACATCGTGCTGGGACAAGGTCACCATGACAGCTCCCACAACATCGTGCTGGGCCAGGGACATCATGGCGACCCAAGGGCAGTGGCGGTCCCAGGACATCATGACGACCCCAGGGCAGTGGCAGGCCCCAAACCCTAGGGTGACGGCGGGCAACTCCAGGACGGCGGTGGGCTCAGAGCGATGTCAGACTTTCTCCAGGCCAGGACTTTCCGCAGGACGGGCTTTCCCCAGGCCGCAACTTTCCCCACGCCTGCAGCGAGCTTCCCGCAGGGCTAGCAAAAGCGTTCATTTTTTTTGAGCGAAAAAAAAAGCGTTCATTTTAGAAATGAACGAAAAAAAAGCGTTTATTTTTTTACAACGCATACTAGTACAACACGAGAAAAACTTTTGTAGATTTATATTCACTATCACAATACATCTTGCACACAGGCAGGTGTACAGACGTGTACAGTAATGTGCCAGCTCCACTACTATGGTAGCGTAACTCTGGTTTACTGACGTACCATAGAAACGCATAGAATCCATCTCCACTGAACCATTGTCGACAGTTAACTCGACTGTAGTAAGGACACTTACTGCAGTAAAACTGTCGACTAGGAAAAGTTTCCTAGTAAACCAGAGTTACTAGAGTAAACCATCACACCAGCCACACCTAACCATCGACCATTGGTCGTGTTCCGGACCAATCCTAACAAATACATACTACCACGAGTGGGGAAGTCAATGTCATCGCCATGTCAAAGGGGCCAGTTGACCTTTTGACCTTTTGACGATTTTCATAGCAATATTTTATTTTGGTAATACTTAAATTACCAGACATTAATGTTATTTCTTATTTTAACCATATGCATTAAAAAACTATTTAAGTCAGTTGTAGTGCACTGAAATTGTGAAATATTGTTAATTTATATTTTTTAATGTTTTACGTCCAAGTTTAAAGTTTTCATTACATTTTGATTTCACAATAAATCACAATAACAATAAAAATTCACAATTTCAGTGCACTTGGCAGTTGTAGATGTTAATTAATGTGTTACTATACGAGCATCGTTTTGTTTATGTTCATGTTATAGGATTTAAAAAATCATTGTTTCTTGCACTCAAATTGTCCTATTTATATTAAGTTAATTTGGAACACGACAATGACGGTTGTATCGAAGAATCGAAGTGGTGTCATTTTGTTGCCATTATTTGTAGCTGTGATTCTGTCATTGATTCACTGTTTTTGAAATTTTTTTCCGAACAACCTCTTCGTAGCTGAAGTACTCCAAATGTCATTTAAGTTACAGTTAGAATTCGGAAATTTTCTAATAGTTTGAATAACGGCAATGATTATTATTTACCTTCGTATTTATAACTGCTAAATACTACTTAACTATAAATTTGATATCGTCAACACGATAGTCTATTAATCAGGCGATGAAAACAATTTTCGGCACTGGACTGAGCTGAATGTGCATTGGCTACCCTTAACTGAACTTGCAATGTAATAAGTGTAATAACATTGTTCCGTCTCCACTACCATCGCTACTATTTACTACAGTACCGTGCTTTACTGAGGTTAACGTACAAACACGTTACATCGTCTCCACTACTCTAGCAACTAAACAGTGTTGTAATGGAGATGATTGTCAAAAACTCGTGACTGTAGTTAGTTACCGCAGTAAGGCTACCATAGTAATGGAGTTCTAGCATAACG
>CATKUY010000306.1:0-2500 GCA_949802685.1 Dicyrtomina minuta
TGACTAGTGTAACGTGCTGTACCAGTGTGTACTTTACGTAAAACAAAGATTTTTTCTGTGAACATGAGAGGAAAAATGACAATGTTCTCTCGAGTTCAAATCCAACAGAAAAAAGCTCTCCTCATATGAAAAGGGAGGAGAGCAAAGCCTATAAACTGTAAAAAGTTTCATACAAAAAAAATAAAAGATATAAAATATCAACCTCGAGTGGTGGATCACTCGGCTCGTGGGTCGATGAAGAACGCAGCTAACTGCGTGCAGACGTGTGAACTGCAGGACACATGAACACCGACGTTTTGAACGCATATGGCGGCCTGAAATAAATTTCAGGCCATGTCTGGCTGAGGGTCGGATATGAAACAAAACTCAAAGTTGCCATACAACTTGATTGTTGTTGGTACTAATCGCCGGGTTTGTCTCACAACTGGAAAATTTTATATTTTCTCAGGACTGAGTAAGCTTGGTTAGAATGTTAATGTACTTGTGCGAATCTAGTTAAAGGCTTCTCCAGTTCTCTTATTGCTAGACTGTGCTGGTGTTTTGCTACTAGCCACAAAGTTTACATTAGATAAAATTTTTCAAAACTGAAAAATTATTTATCATACTTGCGACCTCAGAGCAGGCAAGATTACCCGCTAAATTTAAGCATATTAATAAGCGGAGGAAAAGAAACTAACAAGGATTTCCTTAGTAACGGCGAGCGAAAAGGAATAAGCCCAGCGCTGAATCTGATATCCCACGGATGTCAAGACATGTGGCGTTTGGGACGAGACATTGCCTGTACGTAATGATCATCCAAGTCCCTCTTGAACGGGGCCATCGCCCATGGAGGGTGCTAGGCCCGTACGATGATTTTGTTGTACAGTGCGTCTTGTCCGTAGAGTCGGGTTGCTTGGGAGTGCAGCCCAAATCCGGTGGTAAACTCCATCTAAGGCTAAATATGACCACGAGACCGATAGCGAACAAGTACCGTGAGGGAAAGTTGAAAAGAACTTTGAAGAGAGAGTTCAATAGTACGTGAAACCTCTCGGGGGTAAGCGGGCAGAACTTGCAAGTATTGATGGGAGATTCAGGCTTACTTCATAGTGACTGAGAGTACAGAGTTAGGTTAGTCCTTCGGGGTTTGACTGATGTGTACTTTTTGATTTGCTGGGAGTGCGCCGCATTTCTCTCTATCATCCGGGTTGCATGCGACTAATATGGTATTTTAGGTTCTGAGGATCTGCAAATCCTTGTGGTTTGAGTCTTGGTTACCAAATACTTTTGTGGTCGTTGTGGAGCGAACAGGCGTTTGACGCGGTCAAGGGTTTGGACGAGCAGGGTACTTGCGATATGTGGACGGGTAACCGTAGCATGTTGTACGTACTGGTTGGCGGTCAGAACTCTTTTGGCTCTGTTCAGAATTGCAATCTAAAACATGCGTGGTCTGCCTGTCCCGTCTTGAAACACGGACCAAGGAGTCTAACATGTACGCAAGTCATTGAGAATGTAAAACTCAAAGGCGTAATGAAAGTGAAGATTTGTCTTGTTACAAATTGAGGAGAGATCATGGCAAGACTTGGAATTCTGTAAAGTTTGACAAGTACTGAATTGTATGCGCATCTCCTGGACGTCTCAACCTTCGAAGGTGGGGCGTACCTAGAGCGTACACGTTGGGACCCGAAAGATGGTGAACTATGCCTGGTCAGAACGAAGTCAGGGGAAACCCTGATGGAGGTTCGTAGCGATTCTGACGTGCAAATCGATCGTCGGAACTGGGTATAGGGGCGAAAGACTAATCGAACCATCTAGTAGCTGGTTCCCTCCGAAGTTTCCCTCAGGATAGCTGGCGCTTATACCAGTCTCATCCGGTAAAGCGAATGATTAGAGGCCTTGGGGCCGAAACGACCTCAACCTATTCTCAAACTTTAAATGGGTGAGAAGTCAGGCTTGCTTGATCGAAGCTCTGACAATGGATGGTGAGTGCCAAGTGGGCCACTCTTGGTAAGCAGGACTGGCGCTGTGGGATGAACCAAACGTTGGGTTAAGGCGCCCGAATCGACGCTCATGAGATCCCATAAAAGGCGTTGGTTGCTTAAGACAGCAGGACGGTGGCCATGGAAGTCGGAATCCGCTAAGGAGTGTGTAACAACTCACCTGCCGAAGCAACTAGCCCTGAAAATGGATGGCGCTGAAGCGTCGTGCCCATACCCAACCGTTGAGTCACAGAGGTTTACTTGTTAAATCCGCGAGGACTCAACGAGTAGGAGGGTCGTGGTGGTGTGCGTTGAAGGGTCTGGTCGTGGGACTACCTGGAGCCGCCATCAGTGCAGATCTTGGTGGTAGTAGCAAATACTTTGGAGAGGCCCCGAAGGACCGATGTGGAGAAGGGTTTCGTGTGAACAGCCGTTGAACACGAGTCAGTCGATCCTAAGCCCGACGAGAAGTCGGTATCACTGTCTGGGAGTTATAATGTAATTCATGGATCCCAACTTTGATAAGGCGAAAGGGAATCTGGTTT
>CATKUY010000306.1:7500-15000 GCA_949802685.1 Dicyrtomina minuta
AGTTAAATTATCAAGCAACAAGTAGTTCTACCCCGCAGGGAAACATCTTAGTAAACTTGAAATTTGGTCGGAGGTCTTTTTAAGACTCACACCACAAGGTTTTTAGCCCGGGTGCGATCCCCTCCTCTGTGAATTTGCAACTTGAAGCCACCAATTTAACGGCTCGCTTTCGTCGTACACTTTTTACAGAACCCGCAATTCCTTCCACAAATAATTCCAATTCACGGTCAATCAAGTCAGCACGACAACTACCATTTTTACTTTTGTAACATTTGTAGATAGCGGCTGCATGATTTGAATTATCATGTTTCAGGGGTAACCCAATCTCACCAGGGTTTCCAACGGTGACGAAGACAGATCGCATTACCTCGATATACGTCTTCTGTGATTTCAAAAATTCGTGATAGAAACCCCATCAAAAGCCAAAGGCAAAAATTTTGTCATGGCTCACAGCAACAGGTTACTACCAAATGTGAACTTTTTACAAATCACGGAGTGGCACGCCAACATTTTACTTTTAGGCATACATCAGAAATGTAATCAACGCAAAAAATTTCCCCCGCACTATCAACCTATCCGTACTTCGCTGTTACGCTCCCAGATCCGTCAATACTTTGGGAACGCTTTTCTCAGCCACATTGACTAAAGATACGCAGGTACACGATTTCACGTTTTTCCTCTCTCATGTCTATGTAATCGCCCTTAAACTACCTAACTATGATCCAAGCCCTATCTCTCAGCCAAAAACCTCCTATACCTTATACATTACGAGCCCGACGCAACCTCCGTCAAACACACCAAATTCCTAAAGATACAAAAAGTCAATTTTACCCTCATCGAGTTGTCCATACAACCCCATGTTGAACGAAAATGCGATATGCTCACAAACCCCATTTCCATCCCATGTAATTTTCGACTCACACATAGACCCCTCCAAAAAGAAACATAAAATTTTTCAATCACCAAAATATTTCTATGTTTTTTAACATGGCCGTAAATGAGAGCCGGGCGCAACCCCCAGGATCCAAATTTTGTCATTTTCAACTTTTTTTAAAACTTTTGATTTTTGGACCAAGTCGGGAAAAATTGAGCATTTGTGTATTAGTATGAAAAATGATAGCGCTATGTTTTTACATTGTAATACACAAATGCTCAACTTTTCCCAGGTCTGTCACTTTTCGACACTAAAAATATTTTTTAAAACTTTTGGTTTTTGGACCAAGTCGGGAAAAAATGAGCATTTGTGTATTAGTATGAAAAATGATAGCGCTATGTTTTTACATTGTAATACACAAATGCTCAACTTTTCCCAGGTCTGTCACTTTTCGACACTGAAAATATTTTTTAAAACTTTTGGTTTTTGGACCAAGTCGGGAAAAAATGAGCATTTGTGTATTAGTATGAAAAATGATAGCGCTATGTTTTTACATTGTAATACACAAATGCTCAACTTTTCCCAGGTCTGTCATTTTTCGACACTCAAAATATTTTTAAAAACTTTTGGCTTTTGGACCAAGTCGGGAAAAAATGAGCATTTGTGTATTAGTATGAAAAATGATAGCGCTATGTTTTTACATTGTAGTACACAAATGCTCAAGTTTTCCCAGGTCTGAGATTTTTCGACACTAAAAATATTTTTAAAAACTTTTGGTTTTTGGACCAAGTCGGTAAAAGATGAGCATTTGTGTATTATCATGAAAAATGATAGCACTGCAAGAAAATCCCATTTACAAGTTTTTTCAATTTTTGGATTTTTTTGGTAAAGTTTCAGATTTACAGCAAACTAGTGTATGGAATCCAACTAAGCATTTGGTGCACCAAACTGAAGTTTCAGAAAATTACTTATTCCAAAAAAATAAGTGAGTGTCAAAGTGAAGATTTTCAATCAAGCGCTGGTAAACGGCGGGAGTAAACCTCACTGTCTTAAGGTAGCCAAATGCCCCGTCATCAAATTAGTGACGCGCATAAACTGAAAAAAAATTGGTAAACGGCGGGAGCTTCCTTCACTGTCTTAAGGTAGCCAAATGCCTCGTCATGTAATTAGTGACGCGCATGAACTGAGATCGGAAAGAGTACATTGAAGATTGGGATCTGGCCATGTACACTTGCCAAACTTAAACATTCACAAGTTGGGAGAAACTGCCGTCAAGTACTAATTCCGATACGGTGCATTCAGAAATTCATGTTTCCACTCAATCAGGAAAAATAAAATTTTCGAGATCGGAAACAGTACATTGAAGATTGAGCTCTAACCATGCACACTTCTCACAAATCTCAAAACTACACGACCCGCAGAAAACTCCCTAGGACGACTAAATCTTACATGGCGAGTTCAAAAAAAGTAGTTTTGACTTGGTCAGACAAAATAAATTTTTCATGTTCCAGCCGTGCACAAGTCCAAATGTCAAAAATTTCCAAGTCGGGGCTAACTCCCTAGAACGACTAAGTTTGACATGGCGAGTTTAATGAAAGTTGTTTTGACTTGGTCGGCCACTATGAAATTTTCATGTTCTGGCCGTGCACAAGTCCAAATCTCAAAACTTCACGACCAGGGGGAAACTCCCAACGACGACTAATTCTAGCAAGGCGCGTTCAAAAAAAATAGTTTCAAGTCGATCGGACACGAAAATATTTTAGTGTCCCGGCCGTGCACAAGTCCAAATCTCAAAACTTCACGACCAGGGGGAAACTCCCGACGACGACTAATTCTAGCAAGGCGCACTTGAAAAAAATAGTTTTAAGTTGATCAGACACGAAAATATTTTGGTGTCCCGGCCGTGCACAAGTCCAAATCTCAAAACTTCACGAACATTGGGAAAACTCCCGGGGACGACTAATTCTAGCAAGGCGCACTCAAAAAAAATAGTTTCAAGTTAATCGGACACGAAAATATTTTGGTGTCCCGGCCGTGCACAAGTCCAAATCTCAAAACTTCACGACCAGGGGGAAACTCCCGAGGACGACTAATTCCGGCAAGGCGCGTTCAAAAATACAACTTTTAAGTCGATCCGACTCTGAAAAAAAAGTTTTGAAAATTTTTGGTTTTGGGTCGTCCCCAAGAGTTTCCTGCGGTCTGTCATTTGTAAACTCTGAAAAAAAAAGTTTAAAAAAATTTTGGTTTTGAGTCGTCCTCGGGAGTTCCCTGCGGTCTGTCATTTTTAAACTCTGAAAAAAAAAGTTTACAAAATTTTTGGTTTTGAGTCGTCCTCGGGAGTTCCCCGGGGTCTGTCATTTAAAAACTGAAAAAAAAAGTTCTGAAAATTTTTGGTTTTAAGGCGTCCTCGGGAGTTTCCCGCGGTCTGTCATTTTTAAACTCTGAAAAAAATATTTTTAAAACTTTTGGTTTTTGGACCAAGTCGGTAAAAAATAGGCATTTGTGTATTAGTATGAAAAATGATAGCACTATGTTTTTACATTGTAATACACAAATGCTCAACTTTTCCCAGGTCTGTCACTTTTCGACACTGAAAATATTTTTTAAAACTTTTGGTTTTTGGACCAAGTCGGGAAAAAATGAGCATTTGTGTATTAGTATGAAAAATGATAGCGCTATGTTTTTACATTGTAATACACAAATGCTCAACTTTTCCCAGGTCTGTCATTTTTCGACACTCAAAATATTTTTAAAAACTTTTGGCTTTTGGACCAAGTCGGGAAAAAATGAGCGTTTGTGTATTAGTATGAAAAATGATAGCGCTATGTTTTTACATTGTAGTACACAAATGCTCAAGTTATCCCAGGTCTGAGATTTTTCGACACTAAAAATATTTTTAAAAACTTTTGGTTTTTGGACCAAGTCGGGGAAAAATGAGCATTTGTGTATTAGTATGAAAAATGATAGCGCTATGTTTTTACATTGTAATACACAAATGCTCAACTTTTCCCAGGTCTGTCATTTTTCTACTCTGAAAATATTTTTGAAAAGTTTTGGTTTTTGGACCAAGTCGGGGAAAAATGAGCATTTGTGTATTAGTATGAAAAATGATAGCGCTATGTTTTTACATTGTAATACACAAATGCTCAACTTTTCCCAGGTCTGTCATTTTTCTACTCTGAAAATATTTTTGAAAAGTTTTGGTTTTTAGACCAAGTCGGGAAAAATTGAGCATTTGTGTATTAGTATACAAAATGATAGCAGTGCATGAAAATCCCATTTACAAGATTTTTGGATTTTTGGATTTTTTTGGTAAAGTTTTAGATTTACAGTAAACTGGTGAATGGAGTCTAACTAAGCCTTTGGTGCACCAAACTGAAGTTTCAGAAGATTACTTATTCCAAAAAAATAAGTGAATGTCAAAGTGAAGATTTTCAATCAAGCGCTGGTAAACGGCGGGAGTAAACCACACTGTCTTAAGGTAGCCAAATGCCCCGTCATCAAATTAGTGACGCGCATGAACCGAGATGGGAAAGAGTACATTTAACATTGGAATCTGGCCATGTACCATTGCCAAACTTAAACATTCACAAGTTGGGAGAAACTGCCGTCAAGTACTAATTCCGATACGGCGCATTCAGAAATTCATGTTTCCACTCAATCAGGAAAAATAAAATTTTCGAGATGGGAAAGAGTACATTGAACATTGGGCTCTAACCATGCACACTTCTCACAAATCTCAAAACTACACGACCCGCAGGAAACTCCCTAGGACGACTAAATCTTACATGGCGAGTTCAAAAAAAGTAGTTTTGACTTGGTCGAACAAAATAAATTTTTCATGTTCCAGCCGTGCACAAGTCCAAATGTCAGAAATTTCCAAGTCGCGGCTAACTCCCTAGAACGACTAAGTTTGACATGGCGAGTTCAAAAAAAGTGGTTTCGATTTGGTCGGCCAAAATATTTTTTTCATGTCCCGGCCGTGCCGCCGTGCACAACTCTAAATCTCAAAAATATCCAAACTGGGGAAAACTCCCTAGAACGACTTTTCTCATGTAAAATATTTTTGCACTCTGAAAACTTTTAGTTTTGGTTCAGTGTCGCGAGTTTTCAAGCATTTGTGTATTAGTATGTAAAAGGATAGGGCATGTGTAAAATATTCATTTTTTAGCCTTCCAAACTTGCAGAGCAGAAAAAACTTAGTGTGTGTGTAATGTACGTTTACCATAGAGTAGTATTAACTACAAGACTGAAAATGTCAAAGTGAAGATTTTCAATCAAGCGCTGGTAAACGGCGGGAGTAAACCTCACTGTCTTAAGGTAGCCAAATGCCCCGTCATCAAATTAGTGACGCGCATAAACTGAAAAAAAATTGGTAAACGGCGGGAGCTTCCTTGACTGTCTTAAGGTAGCCAAATGCCTCGTCATGTAATTAGTGACGCGCATGAACCGAGATCGGAAAGAGTACATTGAACATTGGGCTTCAGCCATGCACACTTCCAAATAACTCTAACACTTACCAAATCAGGTGAAACTCCCTAGGACGACTAAATCTTACATGGCGAGTTCAAATGAAGTGGTTTCAACCTAATTGACAAAAATAATTTTTTATGTTCTAGTCGTGCACAAGTCCAAATCTCAAAAATTTCCAAGTCGGGGCTAACTCCCTAGAACGACTAAGTTCAACATGGCGAGTTCAATAAAAGTTGTTTTGACTTGGTCGGTCGCTATGAAATTTTCATGTTCTGGCCGTGCACATGTCCAAACCTCAAAACTTCACGATCAGGGGGAAACTCCCGAGGACGACTGATTTCAGCAAGGCGCATTCAAAAATAATAGTTTCAAGTCGATCGGACACAGAAATATTTTGGTGTCCCCGCCGTGCACAAGTCCAAATCTCAAAACTTCACGACCAGGGGGAAACTCCCGAGGGTGACTAATTCCGGCAAGGCGCAGTCAAAAATAATAGTTTCAAGTCGATCGGACACAACAATATTTTGTTGTCCTGGCCGTGCACAAGTCCAAATCTTAAAAACATCCAAACCGGGGGAAACTCCCTACATCGACTAATTCCGTGACGGCGGATTCAAAAAAATTAGTTTTAACTTGGTCGGCCAAAATAAATTTTTCATGTTCTGGCCGTGCACAAGTCCAAATCTTTAAAAAATCCAAACCGGGAGTAACTCCGTAGGAGGACTAAGTTTGACTTGGGGACTTCAAAAAAACTTGTTACAAGTTGATTGGCTTGAATATAATTTTCATGTCCCGGCCGTGCACAAGTCCAAATCTCAAAAACATCCAAACCGGGGGTAACTCCCTAGGACGACTAAGTTTGACATGGGGACTTCAAAAAAATTAGTTTCAACTTGGTCGGCCAAAATAAAATTTTCATGTTTGAGCTGTGCACACGTCCAAATCTCAAAACTTCACGACCTGGGGGAAACTCCCTAGAACGACTAATTCCGACACGCTGAGTTCAAAATTCCATGTGCCTTCTCAATTTGAGCACATGAAAATTTCATGTTTCAGCCGTGCACACGTCCAAATCTCCAAACTTCACGACCAGGGGGAAACTCCCGAGGACGACTATTTCTGGCTAGGCGCGTTCAAAAATAATAGTTTCAAGTCGATTGGACACAAAAAAATTTTGGTGTCCTGGCCGTGCACAAGTCCAAATCTCAAAAACATCCAAACCGGGGGTAACTCCCTAGGACGACTAAGTTTGACATGGGGACTTCAAAAAAATTAGTTTCAACTTGGTCGGCCAAAATAAAATTTTCATGTTTGAGCTGTGCACACGTCCAAATCTCAAAACTTCACGACCTGGGAGAAACTCCCTAGGACGACTAATTCCGACACGCTGAGTTCAGAAATCCATGTGCCTTCTCAATTTGAGTACATGCAAATTTCATGTTTTAGCTGTGCACACGTCCAAATCTCAAAACTTCAAGACCTGGGGGAAACTCCCGACAATGACTAATTCTAGCAAGGCTCGTTCAAAAAAAATAGTTTCAAGTCGATCAGACACGAAAATATTTTAGTGTTCCGGCCGTGCACAAGTCAAATCTCAAAACTTCACGACCAGGGGGAAACTCCCGAGGACGACTATTTCTGGCTAGGCGCGTTCAAAAATAATAGTTTCAAGTCGATTGGACACAAAAATATTTTGGTGTCCTGGCCGTGCACAAGTCCAAATCTCAAAAACATCCAAACCGGGGGTAACTCCCTAGGACGACTAAGTTTGACATGGGGACTTCAAAAAAATTAGTTTCAACTTGGTCGGCCAAAATAAAATTTTCATGTTTGAGCTGTGCACACGTCCAAATCTCAAAACTTCACGACCTGGGAGAAACTCCCTAGGACGACTAATTCCGACACGCTGAGTTCAGAAATCGATGTGCCTTCTCAATTTGAGCACATGAAAATTTCATGTTTCAGCCGTGCACACGTCCAAACCTCAAAACTTCACGACCCGGGGGAAACTCCCTAGAACGACTAATTCTTACTTGGCGAGTTGAAAACTTTATGTTGTAACTCATTCTGGATGAGTAAAATTGGACTGCTCCCTGAGTTACCGAGCTAAAAACTTTATGTTCTTGGAATCGCGTACGGGCTTGGCCACCAAC
>CATKUY010000306.1:20000-30000 GCA_949802685.1 Dicyrtomina minuta
ATATCTTTTATTTTTTTTGTATGAAACTTTTTACAGTTTATAGGCTTTGCTCTCCTCCCTTTTCATATGAGGAGAGCTTTTTTCTGTTGGATTTGAACTCGAGAGAACATTGTCATTTTTCCTCTCATGTTCACAGAAAAAATCTTTGTTTTACGTAAAGTACACACTGGTACAGCACGTTACACTAGTCACATAAAATTTACATTTTTGACTTTGTGTAAAATTTTTACTCCGGCAGTAAACCCCCACAACGTCAAGAACATATTTGAAAAACTTTTGTAATTCACAAAATCCAAGACATTTTTTACAGGGAGTTACACCGAGCATTTATTTTATTTTTAAAAACTTTTATAAAGTTTTTATTTTTTAAGTTCGGTAATGATCCTTCCGCAGGTTCACCTACGGAAACCTTGTTACGACTTTTACTTCCTCTAAGTGATCAAGTTTGGGCATCTTTCCGATACAACGCCACGACCCGAAAGCCATCACGAAGATCAGTCCGAAGTCCTCACTAAATCACTCGATCGGTAGTAGCGACGGGCGGTGTGTACAAAGGGCAGGGACGTAATCGACGCAAGCTTATGACTCGCGCCTACTGGGAATTCCTCGTTCATGGGGAATAATTGCAATCCCCAATCCCCATCACGAAGGAGGTTCAACGGGTTTCCCAGCCCTTTCGGGTCGGGAACACACGCTGATTCCTTCAGTGTAGCGCGCGTGCAGCCCAGAACATCTAAGGGCATCACAGACCTGTTATTGCTCATTCTCGTGCGGCTATACGCCGCCCGTCCCTCTAAGAAGCTGCGGTGGACCCACAAAGAGATCCACCGTCTAGTTAGTAGGCCAGAGTCTCGTTCGTTATCGGAATTAACCAGACAAATCGCTCCACCAACTAAGAACGGCCATGCACCACCACCCACCGAATCAAGAAAGAGCTCTCAATCTGTCAATCCTTCCGGTGTCCGGGCCTGGTGAGATTTCCCGTGTTGAGTCAAATTAAGCCGCAGGCTCCACTCCTGGTGGTGCCCTTCCGTCAATTCCTTTAAGTTTCAGCTTTGCAACCATACTTCCCCCGGAACCCAAACACTCTGGTTTCCCGGAGGCTGCCCGCCGAGTCATTCAATTAACGACGGCGGATCGCCGGTCGGCATCGTTTATGGTTAGAACTAGGGCGGTATCTGATCGCCTTCGAACCTCTAACTTTCGTTCTTGATTAATGAAAACATTCTTGGCAAATGCTTTCGCAGTAGTTCGTCTTGCGACGATCCAAGAATTTCACCTCTAACGTCGCAGTACGAATGCCCCCGTCTGTTCCTATTAATCATTACCTCGACTCCGAAAGCCAACGAAATAGAATCGAGATCCTATTCCATTATTCCATGCACTAATGTTCAGGCTGTAGCGCCTGCTTTGAGCACTCCAATTTTTTCAAAGTAAACGTGCTGGCCACCCGTGGCAATCGGTTAAGACAACCACGAACGAACCAACAAAATCGTCCGGGCAAACAGTAAACACCGCAAGGTGCACCGCCCGCCCGAAACCGAGATCCAACTACGAGCTTTTTAACCGCAACAACTTTAATATACGCTATTGGAGCTGGAATTACCGCGGCTGCTGGCACCAGACTTGCCCTCCAATAGATCCTCGTTAAAGGATTTAAAGTGTACTCATTCCGATTACGGAGCCTCGTATGAGTTCCGTATCGTTATTTTTCGTCACTACCTCCCCGTGCCGGGAGTGGGTAATTTGCGCGCCTGCTGCCTTCCTTGGATGTGGTAGCCGTTTCTCAGGCTCCCTCTCCGGAATCGAACCCTGATTCCCCGTTACCCGTTACAACCATGGTAGGCGCATAACCTACCATCGACAGTTGATAAGGCAGACACTTGAAAGATACGTCGCCGGTACGAGACCATGCGATCAGCAAAGTTATTCAGAGTCACCAATTGTACGAGCCCGAAGACCCGATTGGCTTTGATCTAATAAAAGCACTCCTTCCACGAGGGTTGGAGTTCATTGCATGTATTAGCTCTAGAATTACCACAGTTATCCAAGTAGTAAGTGCGATCTAAGGAACCATAACTGATGTAATGAGCCATTCGCGGTTTCACTTTATTTTCGCTTGAACTTAGACATGCATGGCTTAATCTTTGAGACAAGCATATGACTACTGGCAGGATCAACCAGGTAGCTTAATACAATTCACTTTAAAAGTAAATGCATTTTTTTATATTTTCTGTCAAATCTACTCAAGGCGAAGCGGACTCGAAAATCCTCAAAGTGTACAACACAAACATTTTTTGTACGGCTTCTACTTAAGAACTGCTCAACGTCACTTTTTTAATTTGACAGGCACACAATCCCCAGTTAAGAAGAGTTGTGCTTTATTTTTATTTTGGAAACAAAATTTTTATTTTGACAATCGAAACCATAAAATTCAAAGTCGGGGCGTAGCGCCTAGTACAAAGAACATTGTTCCACAAGTCAAATATTTTGTTCACACATGATTTCATCCAAACCATCGTGTTTTCAGCCCATGTAAAGACTTTCTCGAGTTGTAAAAATTTTACTAGCTCGGAGATTTACGAAGGAACATATCAGAACCACACTGTCTCATTAACCGTGAAAATACTCAGTTAAAAGAAACGCTGCTGTGAGGTTTAAGTTAAATTATCAAGCAACAAGTAGTTCTACCCCGCAGGGAAACATCTTAGTAAACTTGAAATTTGGTCGGAGGTCTTTTTAAGACTCACACCACAAGGTTTTTAGCCCGGGTGCGATCCCCTCCTCTGTGAATTTGCAACTTGAAGCCACCAATTTAACGGCTCGCTTTCGTCGTACACTTTTTACAGAACCCGCAATTCCTTCCACAAATAATTCCAATTCACGGTCAATCAAGTCAGCACGACAACTACCATTTTTACTTTTGTAACATTTGTAGATAGCGGCTGCATGATTTGAATTATCATGTTTCAGGGGTAACCCAATCTCACCAGGGTTTCCAACGGTGACGAAGACAGATCGCATTACCTCGATATACGTCTTCTGTGATTTCAAAAATTCGTGATAGAAACTCCATCAAAAGCCAAAGGCAAAAATTTTGTCATGGCTCACAGCAACAGGTTACTACCAAATGTGAACTTTTTACAAATCACGGAGTGGCACGCCAACATTTTACTTTTAGGCATACATCAGAAATGTAATCAACGCAAAAAATTTCCCCCGCACTATCAACCTATCCGTACTTCGCTGTTACGCTCCCAGATCTGTCAATACTTTGGGAACGCTTTTCTCAGCCACATTGACTAAAGATACGCAGGTACACGATTTCACGTTTTTCCTCTCTCATGTCTATGTAATCGCCCTTAAACTACCTAACTATGATCCAAGCCCTATCTCTCAGCCAAAAACCTCCTATACCTTATACATTACGAGCCCGACGCAACCTCCGTCAAACACACCAAATTCCTAAAGATACAAAAAGTCAATTTTACCCTCATCGAGTTGTCCATACAACCCCATGTTGAACGAAAATGCGATATGCTCACAAACCCCATTTCCATCCCATGTAATTTTCGACTCACACATAGACCCCTCCAAAAAGAAACATAAAATTTTTCAATCACCAAAATATTTCTATGTTTTTTAACATGGCCGTAAATGAGAGCCGGGCGCAACCCCCAGGATCCAAATTTTGTCATTTTCAACTTTTTTTAAAACTTTTGATTTTTGGACCAAGTCGGGAAAAATTGAGCATTTGTGTATTAGTATGAAAAATGATAGCGCTATGTTTTTACATTGTAATACACAAATGCTCAACTTTTCCCAGGTCTGTCACTTTTCGACACTAAAAATATTTTTTAAAACTTTTGGTTTTTGGACCAAGTCGGGAAAAAATGAGCATTTGTGTATTAGTATGAAAAATGATAGCGCTATGTTTTTACATTGTAATACACAAATGCTCAACTTTTCCCAGGTCTGTCACTTTTCGACACTGAAAATATTTTTTAAAACTTTTGGTTTTTGGACCAAGTCGGGAAAAAATGAGCATTTGTGTATTAGTATGAAAAATGATAGCGCTATGTTTTTACATTGTAATACACAAATGCTCAACTTTTCCCAGGTCTGTCATTTTTCGACACTCAAAATATTTTTAAAAACTTTTGGCTTTTGGACCAAGTCGGGAAAAAATGAGCATTTGTGTATTAGTATGAAAAATGATAGCGCTATGTTTTTACATTGTAGTACACAAATGCTCAAGTTTTCCCAGGTCTGAGATTTTTCGACACTAAAAATATTTTTAAAAACTTTTGGTTTTTGGACCAAGTCGGTAAAAGATGAGCATTTGTGTATTATCATGAAAAATGATAGCACTGCAAGAAAATCCCATTTACAAGTTTTTTCAATTTTTGGATTTTTTTGGTAAAGTTTCAGATTTACAGCAAACTAGTGTATGGAATCCAACTAAGCATTTGGTGCACCAAACTGAAGTTTCAGAAAATTACTTTTTCCAAAAAAATAAGTGAGTGTCAAAGTGAAGATTTTCAATCAAGCGCTGGTAAACGGCGGGAGTAAACCTCACTGTCTTAAGGTAGCCAAATGCCCCGTCATCAAATTAGTGACGCGCATAAACTGAAAAAAAATTGGTAAACGGCGGGAGCTTCCTTCACTGTCTTAAGGTAGCCAAATGCCTCGTCATGTAATTAGTGACGCGCATGAACTGAGATCGGAAAGAGTACATTGAAGATTGGGATCTGGCCATGTACACTTGCCAAACTTAAACATTCACAAGTTGGGAGAAACTGCCGTCAAGTACTAATTCCGATACGGTGCATTCAGAAATTCATGTTTCCACTCAATCAGGAAAAATAAAATTTTCGAGATCGGAAACAGTACATTGAAGATTGAGCTCTAACCATGCACACTTCTCACAAATCTCAAAACTACACGACCCGCAGAAAACTCCCTAGGACGACTAAATCTTACATGGCGAGTTCAAAAAAAGTAGTTTTGACTTGGTCAGACAAAATAAATTTTTCATGTTCCAGCCGTGCACAAGTCCAAATGTCAAAAATTTCCAAGTCGGGGCTAACTCCCTAGAACGACTAAGTTTGACATGGCGAGTTTAATGAAAGTTGTTTTGACTTGGTCGGCCACTATGAAATTTTCATGTTCTGGCCGTGCACAAGTCCAAATCTCAAAACTTCACGACCAGGGGGAAACTCCCAACGACGACTAATTCTAGCAAGGCGCGTTCAAAAAAAATAGTTTCAAGTCGATCGGACACGAAAATATTTTAGTGTCCCGGCCGTGCACAAGTCCAAATCTCAAAACTTCACGACCAGGGGGAAACTCCCGACGACGACTAATTCTAGCAAGGCGCACTTGAAAAAAATAGTTTTAAGTTGATCAGACACGAAAATATTTTGGTGTCCCGGCCGTGCACAAGTCCAAATCTCAAAACTTCACGAACATTGGGAAAACTCCCGGGGACGACTAATTCTAGCAAGGCGCACTCAAAAAAAATAGTTTCAAGTTAATCGGACACGAAAATATTTTGGTGTCCCGGCCGTGCACAAGTCCAAATCTCAAAACTTCACGACCAGGGGGAAACTCCCGAGGACGACTAATTCCGGCAAGGCGCGTTCAAAAATACAACTTTTAAGTCGATCCGACTCTGAAAAAAAAGTTTTGAAAATTTTTGGTTTTGGGTCGTCCCCAAGAGTTTCCTGCGGTCTGTCATTTGTAAACTCTGAAAAAAAAAGTTTAAAAAAATTTTGGTTTTGAGTCGTCCTCGGGAGTTCCCTGCGGTCTGTCATTTTTAAACTCTGAAAAAAAAAGTTTACAAAATTTTTGGTTTTGAGTCGTCCTCGGGAGTTCCCCGGGGTCTGTCATTTAAAAACTGAAAAAAAAAGTTCTGAAAATTTTTGGTTTTAAGGCGTCCTCGGGAGTTTCCCGCGGTCTGTCATTTTTAAACTCTGAAAAAAATATTTTTAAAACTTTTGGTTTTTGGACCAAGTCGGTAAAAAATAGGCATTTGTGTATTAGTATGAAAAATGATAGCACTATGTTTTTACATTGTAATACACAAATGCTCAACTTTTCCCAGGTCTGTCACTTTTCGACACTGAAAATATTTTTTAAAACTTTTGGTTTTTGGACCAAGTCGGGAAAAAATGAGCATTTGTGTATTAGTATGAAAAATGATAGCGCTATGTTTTTACATTGTAATACACAAATGCTCAACTTTTCCCAGGTCTGTCATTTTTCGACACTCAAAATATTTTTAAAAACTTTTGGCTTTTGGACCAAGTCGGGAAAAAATGAGCGTTTGTGTATTAGTATGAAAAATGATAGCGCTATGTTTTTACATTGTAGTACACAAATGCTCAAGTTATCCCAGGTCTGAGATTTTTCGACACTAAAAATATTTTTAAAAACTTTTGGTTTTTGGACCAAGTCGGGGAAAAATGAGCATTTGTGTATTAGTATGAAAAATGATAGCGCTATGTTTTTACATTGTAATACACAAATGCTCAACTTTTCCCAGGTCTGTCATTTTTCTACTCTGAAAATATTTTTGAAAAGTTTTGGTTTTTGGACCAAGTCGGGGAAAAATGAGCATTTGTGTATTAGTATGAAAAATGATAGCGCTATGTTTTTACATTGTAATACACAAATGCTCAACTTTTCCCAGGTCTGTCATTTTTCTACTCTGAAAATATTTTTGAAAAGTTTTGGTTTTTAGACCAAGTCGGGAAAAATTGAGCATTTGTGTATTAGTATACAAAATGATAGCAGTGCATGAAAATCCCATTTACAAGATTTTTGGATTTTTGGATTTTTTTGGTAAAGTTTTAGATTTACAGTAAACTGGTGAATGGAGTCTAACTAAGCCTTTGGTGCACCAAACTGAAGTTTCAGAAGATTACTTATTCCAAAAAAATAAGTGAATGTCAAAGTGAAGATTTTCAATCAAGCGCTGGTAAACGGCGGGAGTAAACCACACTGTCTTAAGGTAGCCAAATGCCCCGTCATCAAATTAGTGACGCGCATGAACCGAGATGGGAAAGAGTACATTTAACATTGGAATCTGGCCATGTACCATTGCCAAACTTAAACATTCACAAGTTGGGAGAAACTGCCGTCAAGTACTAATTCCGATACGGCGCAATCAGAAATTCATGTTTCCACTCAATCAGGAAAAATAAAATTTTCGAGATGGGAAAGAGTACATTGAACATTGGGCTCTAACCATGCACACTTCTCACAAATCTCAAAACTACACGACCCGCAGGAAACTCCCTAGGACGACTAAATCTTACATGGCGAGTTCAAAAAAAGTAGTTTTGACTTGGTCGAACAAAATAAATTTTTCATGTTCCAGCCGTGCACAAGTCCAAATGTCAGAAATTTCCAAGTCGCGGCTAACTCCCTAGAACGACTAAGTTTGACATGGCGAGTTCAAAAAAAGTGGTTTCGATTTGGTCGGCCAAAATATTTTTTTCATGTCCCGGCCGTGCCGCCGTGCACAACTCTAAATCTCAAAAATATCCAAACTGGGGAAAACTCCCTAGAACGACTTTTCTCATGTAAAATATTTTTGCACTCTGAAAACTTTTAGTTTTGGTTCAGTGTCGCGAGTTTTCAAGCATTTGTGTATTAGTATGTAAAAGGATAGGGCATGTGTAAAATATTCATTTTTTAGCCTTCCAAACTTGCAGAGCAGAAAAAACTTAGTGTGTGTGTAATGTACGTTTACCATAGAGTAGTATTAACTACAAGACTGAAAATGTCAAAGTGAAGATTTTCAATCAAGCGCTGGTAAACGGCGGGAGTAAACCTCACTGTCTTAAGGTAGCCAAATGCCCCGTCATCAAATTAGTGACGCGCATAAACTGAAAAAAAATTGGTAAACGGCGGGAGCTTCCTTGACTGTCTTAAGGTAGCCAAATGCCTCGTCATGTAATTAGTGACGCGCATGAACCGAGATCGGAAAGAGTACATTGAACATTGGGCTTCAGCCATGCACACTTCCAAATAACTCTAACACTTACCAAATCAGGTGAAACTCCCTAGGACGACTAAATCTTACATGGCGAGTTCAAATGAAGTGGTTTCAACCTAATTGACAAAAATAATTTTTTATGTTCTAGTCGTGCACAAGTCCAAATCTCAAAAATTTCCAAGTCGGGGCTAACTCCCTAGAACGACTAAGTTCAACATGGCGAGTTCAATAAAAGTTGTTTTGACTTGGTCGGTCGCTATGAAATTTTCATGTTCTGGCCGTGCACATGTCCAAACCTCAAAACTTCACGATCAGGGGGAAACTCCCGAGGACGACTGATTTCAGCAAGGCGCATTCAAAAATAATAGTTTCAAGTCGATCGGACACAGAAATATTTTGGTGTCCCCGCCGTGCACAAGTCCAAATCTCAAAACTTCACGACCAGGGGGAAACTCCCGAGGGTGACTAATTCCGGCAAGGCGCAGTCAAAAATAATAGTTTCAAGTCGATCGGACACAACAATATTTTGTTGTCCTGGCCGTGCACAAGTCCAAATCTTAAAAACATCCAAACCGGGGGAAACTCCCTACATCGACTAATTCCGTGACGGCGGATTCAAAAAAATTAGTTTTAACTTGGTCGGCCAAAATAAATTTTTCATGTTCTGGCCGTGCACAAGTCCAAATCTTTAAAAAATCCAAACCGGGAGTAACTCCGTAGGAGGACTAAGTTTGACTTGGGGACTTCAAAAAAACTTGTTACAAGTTGATTGGCTTGAATATAATTTTCATGTCCCGGCCGTGCACAAGTCCAAATCTCAAAAACATCCAAACCGGGGGTAACTCCCTAGGACGACTAAGTTTGACATGGGGACTTCAAAAAAATTAGTTTCAACTTGGTCGGCCAAAATAAAATTTTCATGTTTGAGCTGTGCACACGTCCAAATCTCAAAACTTCACGACCTGGGGGAAACTCCCTAGAACGACTAATTCCGACACGCTGAGTTCAAAATTCCATGTGCCTTCTCAATTTGAGCACATGAAAATTTCATGTTTCAGCCGTGCACACGTCCAAATCTCCAAACTTCACGACCAGGGGGAAACTCCCGAGGACGACTATTTCTGGCTAGGCGCGTTCAAAAATAATAGTTTCAAGTCGATTGGACACAAAAAAATTTTGGTGTCCTGGCCGTGCACAAGTCCAAATCTCAAAAACATCCAAACCGGGGGTAACTCCCTAGGACGACTAAGTTTGACATGGGGACTTCAAAAAAATTAGTTTCAACTTGGTCGGCCAAAATAAAATTTTCATGTTTGAGCTGTGCACACGTCCAAATCTCAAAACTTCACGACCTGGGAGAAACTCCCTAGGACGACTAATTCCGACACGCTGAGTTCAGAAATCCATGTGCCTTCTCAATTTGAGTACATGCAAATTTCATGTTTTAGCTGTGCACACGTCCAAATCTCAAAACTTCAAGACCTGGGGGAAACTCCCGACAATGACTAATTCTAGCAAGGCTCGTTCAAAAAAAATAGTTTCAAGTCGATCAGACACGAAAATATTTTAGTGTTCCGGCCGTGCACAAGTCAAATCTCAAAACTTCACGACCAGGGGGAAACTCCCGAGGACGACTATTTCTGGCTAGGCGCGTTCAAAAATAATAGTTTCAAGTCGATTGGACACAAAAATATTTTGGTGTCCTGGCCGTGCACAAGTCCAAATCTCAAAAACATCCAAACCGGGGGTAACTCCCTAGGACGACTAAGTTTGACATGGGGACTTCAAAAAAATTAGTTTCAACTTGGTCGGCCAAAATAAAATTTTCATGTTTGAGCTGTGCACACGTCCAAATCTCAAAACTTCACGACCTGGGAGAAACTCCCTAGGACGACTAATTCCGACACGCTGAGTTCAGAAATCCATGTGCCTTCTCAATTTGAGCACATGAAAATTTCATGTTTCAGCCGTGCACACGTCCAAACCTCAAAACTT
>CATKUY010000306.1:35000-37500 GCA_949802685.1 Dicyrtomina minuta
TGCAGAGCAGAAAAAACTTAGTGTGTGTGTAATGTACGTTTACCATAGAGTAGTATTAACTACAAGACTGAAAATGTCAAAGTGAAGATTTTCAATCAAGCGCTGGTAAACGGCGGGAGTAAACCTCACTGTCTTAAGGTAGCCAAATGCCCCGTCATCAAATTAGTGACGCGCATAAACTGAAAAAAAATTGGTAAACGGCGGGAGCTTCCTTGACTGTCTTAAGGTAGCCAAATGCCTCGTCATGTAATTAGTGACGCGCATGAACCGAGATCGGAAAGAGTACATTGAACATTGGGCTTCAGCCATGCACACTTCCAAATAACTCTAACACTTACCAAATCAGGTGAAACTCCCTAGGACGACTAAATCTTACATGGCGAGTTCAAATGAAGTGGTTTCAACCTAATTGACAAAAATAATTTTTTATGTTCTAGTCGTGCACAAGTCCAAATCTCAAAAATTTCCAAGTCGGGGCTAACTCCCTAGAACGACTAAGTTCAACATGGCGAGTTCAATAAAAGTTGTTTTGACTTGGTCGGTCGCTATGAAATTTTCATGTTCTGGCCGTGCACATGTCCAAACCTCAAAACTTCACGATCAGGGGGAAACTCCCGAGGACGACTGATTTCAGCAAGGCGCATTCAAAAATAATAGTTTCAAGTCGATCGGACACAGAAATATTTTGGTGTCCCCGCCGTGCACAAGTCCAAATCTCAAAACTTCACGACCAGGGGGAAACTCCCGAGGGTGACTAATTCCGGCAAGGCGCAGTCAAAAATAATAGTTTCAAGTCGATCGGACACAACAATATTTTGTTGTCCTGGCCGTGCACAAGTCCAAATCTTAAAAACATCCAAACCGGGGGAAACTCCCTACATCGACTAATTCCGTGACGGCGGATTCAAAAAAATTAGTTTTAACTTGGTCGGCCAAAATAAATTTTTCATGTTCTGGCCGTGCACAAGTCCAAATCTTTAAAAAATCCAAACCGGGAGTAACTCCGTAGGAGGACTAAGTTTGACTTGGGGACTTCAAAAAAACTTGTTACAAGTTGATTGGCTTGAATATAATTTTCATGTCCCGGCCGTGCACAAGTCCAAATCTCAAAAACATCCAAACCGGGGGTAACTCCCTAGGACGACTAAGTTTGACATGGGGACTTCAAAAAAATTAGTTTCAACTTGGTCGGCCAAAATAAAATTTTCATGTTTGAGCTGTGCACACGTCCAAATCTCAAAACTTCACGACCTGGGGGAAACTCCCTAGAACGACTAATTCCGACACGCTGAGTTCAAAATTCCATGTGCCTTCTCAATTTGAGCACATGAAAATTTCATGTTTCAGCCGTGCACACGTCCAAATCTCCAAACTTCACGACCAGGGGGAAACTCCCGAGGACGACTATTTCTGGCTAGGCGCGTTCAAAAATAATAGTTTCAAGTCGATTGGACACAAAAAAATTTTGGTGTCCTGGCCGTGCACAAGTCCAAATCTCAAAAACATCCAAACCGGGGGTAACTCCCTAGGACGACTAAGTTTGACATGGGGACTTCAAAAAAATTAGTTTCAACTTGGTCGGCCAAAATAAAATTTTCATGTTTGAGCTGTGCACACGTCCAAATCTCAAAACTTCACGACCTGGGAGAAACTCCCTAGGACGACTAATTCCGACACGCTGAGTTCAGAAATCCATGTGCCTTCTCAATTTGAGTACATGCAAATTTCATGTTTTAGCTGTGCACACGTCCAAATCTCAAAACTTCAAGACCTGGGGGAAACTCCCGACAATGACTAATTCTAGCAAGGCTCGTTCAAAAAAAATAGTTTCAAGTCGATCAGACACGAAAATATTTTAGTGTTCCGGCCGTGCACAAGTCAAATCTCAAAACTTCACGACCAGGGGGAAACTCCCGAGGACGACTATTTCTGGCTAGGCGCGTTCAAAAATAATAGTTTCAAGTCGATTGGACACAAAAATATTTTGGTGTCCTGGCCGTGCACAAGTCCAAATCTCAAAAACATCCAAACCGGGGGTAACTCCCTAGGACGACTAAGTTTGACATGGGGACTTCAAAAAAATTAGTTTCAACTTGGTCGGCCAAAATAAAATTTTCATGTTTGAGCTGTGCACACGTCCAAATCTCAAAACTTCACGACCTGGGAGAAACTCCCTAGGACGACTAATTCCGACACGCTGAGTTCAGAAATCCATGTGCCTTCTCAATTTGAGCACATGAAAATTTCATGTTTCAGCCGTGCACACGTCCAAACCTCAAAACTTCACGACCCGGGGGAAACTCCCTAGAACGACTAATTCTTACTTGGCGAGTTGAAAACTTTATGTTGTAACTCATTCTGGATGAGTAAAATTGGACTGCTCCCTGAGTTACCGAGCTAAAAACTTTATGTTCTTGGAATCGCGTACGGGCTTGGCCACCAACTAATTCTTGTACGGGGAGTTTAAAAATCCATGTCCCAACTCAAACCGAGCAAGTTA
>CATKUY010000306.1:47500-55333 GCA_949802685.1 Dicyrtomina minuta
TTCTCGTCGGGCTTAGGATCGACTGACTCGTGTTCAACGGCTGTTCACACGAAACCCTTCTCCACATCGGTCCTTCGGGGCCTCTCCAAAGTATTTGCTACTACCACCAAGATCTGCACTGATGGCGGCTCCAGGTAGTCCCACGACCAGACCCTTCAACGCACACCACCACGACCCTCCTACTCGTTGAGTCCTCGCGGATTTAACAAGTAAACCTCTGTGACTCAACGGTTGGGTATGGGCACGACGCTTCAGCGCCATCCATTTTCAGGGCTAGTTGCTTCGGCAGGTGAGTTGTTACACACTCCTTAGCGGATTCCGACTTCCATGGCCACCGTCCTGCTGTCTTAAGCAACCAACGCCTTTTATGGGATCTCATGAGCGTCGATTCGGGCGCCTTAACCCAACGTTTGGTTCATCCCACAGCGCCAGTCCTGCTTACCAAGAGTGGCCCACTTGGCACTCACCATCCATTGTCAGAGCTTCGATCAAGCAAGCCTGACTTCTCACCCATTTAAAGTTTGAGAATAGGTTGAGGTCGTTTCGGCCCCAAGGCCTCTAATCATTCGCTTTACCGGATGAGACTGGTATAAGCGCCAGCTATCCTGAGGGAAACTTCGGAGGGAACCAGCTACTAGATGGTTCGATTAGTCTTTCGCCCCTATACCCAGTTCCGACGATCGATTTGCACGTCAGAATCGCTACGAACCTCCATCAGGGTTTCCCCTGACTTCGTTCTGACCAGGCATAGTTCACCATCTTTCGGGTCCCAACGTGTACGCTCTAGGTACGCCCCACCTTCGAAGGTTGAGACGTCCAGGAGATGCGCATACAATTCAGTACTCGTCAATCTTTACAGAATTCCAAGTCTTGCCATGATCTCTCCTCAATTTGTAACAAGACAAATCTTCACTTTCATTACGCCTTTGAGTTTTACATTCTCAATGACTTGCGTACATGTTAGACTCCTTGGTCCGTGTTTCAAGACGGGACAGGCAGACCACGCATGTTTTAGATTGCAATTCTGAACAGAGCCAAAAGAGTTCTGACCGCCAACCAGTACGTACAACATGCTACGGTTACCCGTCCACATATCGCAAGTACCCTGCTCGTCCAAACCCTTGACCGCGTCAAACGCCTGTTCGCTCCACAACGACCACAAAAGTATTTGGTAACCAAGACTCAAACCACAAGGATTTGCAGATCCTCAGAACCTAAAATACCATATTAGTCGCATGCAACCCGGATGATAGAGAGAAATGCGGCGCACTCCCAGCAAATCAAAAAGTACACATCAGTCAAACCCCGAAGGATTAACCTAACTCTGTACTCTCAGTCACTATGAAGTAAGCCTGAATCTCCCATCAATACTTGCAAGTTCTGCCCGCTTACCCCCGAGAGGTTTCACGTACTATTGAACTCTCTCTTCAAAGTTCTTTTCAACTTTCCCTCACGGTACTTGTTCGCTATCGGTCTCGTGGTCATATTTAGCCTTAGATGGAGTTTACCACCGGATTTGGGCTGCACTCCCAAGCAACCCGACTCTACGGACAAGACGCACTGTACAACAAAATCATCGTACGGGCCTAGCACCCTCCATGGGCGATGGCCCCGTTCAAGAGGGACTTGGATGATCATTACGTACAGGCAATGTCTCGTCCCAAACGCCACATGTCTTGACATCCGTGGGATATCAGATTCAGCGCTGGGCTTATTCCTTTTCGCTCGCCGTTACTAAGGAAATCCTTGTTAGTTTCTTTTCCTCCGCTTATTAATATGCTTAAATTTAGCGGGTAATCTTGCCTGCTCTGAGGTCGCAAGTATGATAAATAATTTTTCAGTTTTGAAAAATTTTATCTAATGTAACTTTGTGGCTAGTAGCAAAACACCAGCACAGTCTAGCAATAAGAGAACTGGAGAAGCCTTTAACTAGATTCGCACAAGTACATTAACATTCTAACCAAGCTTACTCAGTCCTGAGAAAATATAAAATTTTCCAGTTGTGAGACAAACCCGGCGATTAGTACCAACAACAATCAAGTTGTATGGCAACTTTGAGTTTTGTTTCATATCCGACCCTCAGCCAGACATGGCCTGAAATTTATTTCAGGCCGCCATATGCGTTCAAAACGTCGGTGTTCATGTGTCCTGCAGTTCACACGTCTGCACGCAGTTAGCTGCGTTCTTCATCGACCCACGAGCCGAGTGATCCACCACTCGAGGTTGATATTTTATATCTTATTATTTTTTTGTATGAAACTTTTTACAGTTTATAGGCTTTGCTCTCCTCCTTTTCATATGAGGAGAGCTTTTTTCTGTTGGATTTGAACTAGAGAGAACATTGTCATTTTTCCTCTCATGTTCACAGAAAAAATTCTTTGTTTTACGTAAAGTACACACTGGTACAGCACGTTACACTAGTCACATAAAATTTACATTTTTGACTTTGTGTAAAATTTTTACTCCGGCAGTAAACCCCCACAACGTCAAGAAACATATTTGAAAAACTTTCAACCTAAAAATTTTTTAGGAATTGTAATTCACAAAAAATTCAAGACATTTTTTACAGGGAGTTACACCGAGCATTCATTTTATTTTTAAAAACTTTTTTAAAAAGTTTTTTTTAAGTTCGGTAATGATCCTTCCGCAGGTTCACCTACGGAAACCTTGTTACGACTTTTACTTCCTCTAAGTGATCAAGTTTGGGCATCTTTCCGATACAACGCCACGACCCGAAAGCCATCACGAAGATCAGTCCGAAGTCCTCACTAAATCACTCGATCGGTAGTAGCGACGGGCGGTGTGTACAAAGGGCAGGGACGTAATCGACGCAAGCTTATGACTCGCGCCTACTGGGAATTCCTCGTTCATGGGGAATAATTGCAATCCCCAATCCCCATCACGAAGGAGGTTCAACGGGTTTCCCAGCCCTTTCGGGTCGGGAACACACGCTGATTCCTTCAGTGTAGCGCGCGTGCAGCCCAGAACATCTAAGGGCATCACAGACCTGTTATTGCTCATTCTCGTGCGGCTATACGCCGCCCGTCCCTCTAAGAAGCTGCGGTGGACCCACAAAGAGATCCACCGTCTAGTTAGTAGGCCAGAGTCTCGTTCGTTATCGGAATTAACCAGACAAATCGCTCCACCAACTAAGAACGGCCATGCACCACCACCCACCGAATCAAGAAAGAGCTCTCAATCTGTCAATCCTTCCGGTGTCCGGGCCTGGTGAGATTTCCCGTGTTGAGTCAAATTAAGCCGCAGGCTCCACTCCTGGTGGTGCCCTTCCGTCAATTCCTTTAAGTTTCAGCTTTGCAACCATACTTCCCCCGGAACCCAAACACTCTGGTTTCCCGGAGGCTGCCCGCCGAGTCATTCAATTAACGACGGCGGATCGCCGGTCGGCATCGTTTATGGTTAGAACTAGGGCGGTATCTGATCGCCTTCGAACCTCTAACTTTCGTTCTTGATTAATGAAAACATTCTTGGCAAATGCTTTCGCAGTAGTTCGTCTTGCGACGATCCAAGAATTTCACCTCTAACGTCGCAGTACGAATGCCCCCGTCTGTTCCTATTAATCATTACCTCGACTCCGAAAGCCAACGAAATAGAATCGAGATCCTATTCCATTATTCCATGCACTAATGTTCAGGCTGTAGCGCCTGCTTTGAGCACTCCAATTTTTTCAAAGTAAACGTGTCAGCCACCCGTGGCAATCGGTTAAGACAACCACGAACGAACTGACAAAATCGTCCGGGCAAACAGTAAACACCGCAAGGTGCACCGCCCGCCCGAAACCGAGATCCAACTACGAGCTTTTTAACCGCAACAACTTTAATATACGCTATTGGAGCTGGAATTACCGCGGCTGCTGGCACCAGACTTGCCCTCCAATAGATCCTCGTTAAAGGATTTAAAGTGTACTCATTCCGATTACGGAGCCTCGTATGAGTTCCGTATCGTTATTTTTCGTCACTACCTCCCCGTGCCGGGAGTGGGTAATTTGCGCGCCTGCTGCCTTCCTTGGATGTGGTAGCCGTTTCTCAGGCTCCCTCTCCGGAATCGAACCCTGATTCCCCGTTACCCGTTACAACCATGGTAGGCGCATAACCTACCATCGACAGTTGATAAGGCAGACACTTGAAAGATACGTCGCCGGTACGAGACCATGCGATCAGCAAAGTTATTCAGAGTCACCAATTGTACGAGCCCGAAGACCCGATTGGCTTTGATCTAATAAAAGCACTCCTTCCACGAGGGTTGGAGTTCATTGCATGTATTAGCTCTAGAATTACCACAGTTATCCAAGTAGTAAGTGCGATCTAAGGAACCATAACTGATGTAATGAGCCATTCGCGGTTTCACTTTATTTTCGCTTGAACTTAGACATGCATGGCTTAATCTTTGAGACAAGCATATGACTACTGGCAGGATCAACCAGGTAGCTTAATACAATTCACTTTAAAAGTAAATGCATTTTTTTATATTTTCTGTCAAATCTACTCAAGGCGAAGCGGACTCGAAAATCCTCAAAGTGTACAACTCAAACATTTTTTGTACGGCTTCTACTTAAGAACTGCTCAACGTCACTTTTTCAATTTGACAGGCACACAATCCCCAGTTAAGAAGAGTTGTGCTTTATTTTTATTTTGGAAACAAAATTTTTATTTTGACAATCGAAACCATAAAATTCAAAGTCGGGGCGTAGCGCCCAGTACAAAGAACATTGTTCCACAAGTCAAATATTTTGTTCACACATGATTTCATCCAAACCATCGTGTTTTCAGCCCATGTAAAGACTTTCTCGAGTTGTAAAAATTTTACTAGCTCGGAGATTTACGAAGGAACATATCAGAACCACACTGTCTCATTAACCGTGAAAATACTCAGTTAAAAGAAACGCTGCTGTGAGGTTTAAGTTAAATTATCAAGCAACAAGTAGTTCTACCCCGCAGGGAAACATCTTAGTAAACTTGAAATTTGGTCGGAGGTCTTTTTAAGACTCACACCACAAGGTTTTTAGCCCGGGTGCGATCCCCTCCTCTGTGAATTTGCAACTTGAAGCCACCAATTTAACGGCTCGCTCTCGTCGTACACTTTTTACAGAACCCGCAATTCCTTCCACAAATAATTCCAATTCACGGTCAATCAAGTCAGCACGACAACTACCACTTTTACTTTTGTAACATTTGTAGATAGCGGCTGCATGATTTGAATTATCATGTTTCAGGGGTAACCCAATCTCACCAGGGTTTCCAACGGTGACGAAGACAGATCGCATTACCTCGATATACGTCTTCTGTGATTTCAAAAATTCGTGATAGAAACCCCATCAAAAGCCAAAGGCAAAAATTTTGTCATGGCTCACAGCAACAGGTTACTACCAAATGTGAACTTTTTACAAATCACGGAGTGGCACGCCAACATTTTACTTTTAGGCATACATCAGAAATGTAATCAACGCAAAAAATTTCCCCCGCACTATCAACCTATCCGTACTTCGCTGTTACGCTCCCAGATCCGTCAATACTTTGGGAACGCTTTTCTCAGCCACATTGATGCAAGATACGCAGGTACACGATTTCACGTTTTTCCTCTCTCATGTCTATGTAATCGCCCTTAAACTACCTAACTATGATCCAAGCCCTATCTCTCTGCCAAAAACCTCCTATACCTTATACATTACGAGCCCGACGCAACCTCCGTCAAAAACACCAAATTCCAAAAGATACAAAAAGTCAATTTTACCCTCATCAAGTTGTCCATACAACCCCATGTTGAACGAAAATGCGATATGCTCACAAACACCATTTCCATCCCATGTAATTTTCGACTCACACATAGACCCCTCCAAAAAGAAACATAAAATTTTTCAATCACCAAAATATTTCTATGTTTTTTAACATGGCCGTAAATGAGAGCCGGGCGCAACCCCCAGGATCCAAATTTTGTCATTTTCAACTTTTTTTAAAACTTTTGATTTTTGGACCAAGTCGGGAAAAATTGAGCATTTGTGTATTAGTATGAAAAATGATAGCGCTATGTTTTTACATTGTAATACACAAATGCTCAACTTTTCCCAGGTCTGTCACTTTTCGACACTGAAAACATTTTTGAAAACTTTTGGTTTTTGGACCAAGTCGGGAAAAAATGAGCATTTGTGTATTAGTATGAAAAATGATAGCGCTATGTTTTTACATTGTAATACACAAATGCTCAACTTTTCCCAGGTCTGTCATTTTTCGACACTGAAAATATATTTAAAAATTATTGGTTTTTGGACCAAGTCGGGAAAAAATGAGCATTTGTGTATTAGTATGAAAAATGATAGCGCTATGTTTTTACATTGTAATACACAAATGCTCAACTTTTCCCAGGTCTGTCATTTTTCGACACTGAAAATATTTTAAAAAATTATTGGTTTTTGGACCAAGTCGGGAAAAAATGAGAATTTGTGTATTAGTATGAAAAATGATAGCGCTATGTTTTTACATTGTAATACACAAATGCTCAAGTTTTCCCAGGTCTGAGATTTTTCGACACTAAAAATATTTTTAAAAACTTTTGGTTTTTGGACCAAGTCGGGAAAAGACGAGCATTTGTGTATTAGTATGAAAAATGATAGCACTGCAAGAAAATCCCATTTACAAGTTTTTTGGATTTTTGGATTTTTTTGGTAAAGTTTCAGATTTACAGTAAACTAGTGTATGGAATCCAACTAAGCATTTGGTGCACCAAACTGAAGTTTCAGAAGATTACTTATTCCAAAAAAATAAGTGAGTGTCAAAGTGAAGATTTTCAATCAAGCGCTGGTAAACGGCGGGAGTAAACCTCACTGTCTTAAGGTAGCCAAATGCCCCGTCATCAAATTAGTGACGCGCATAAACTGAAAAAAAATTGGTAAACGGCGGGAGCTTCCTTGACTGTCTTAAGGTAGCCAAATGCCTCGTCATGTAATTAGTGACGCGCATGAACCGAGATGGGAAAGAGTACATTGAACATTGGGATCTGGCCATGTACACTTGCCAAACTTAAACATTCACAAGTTGGGAGAAACTGCCGTCAAGTACTAATTCCGATACGGCGCATTCAGAAATTCATGTTTCCACTCAATCAGGAAAAATAAAATTTTCGAGATCGGAAAGAGTACATTGAAGATTGAGCTCTAACCATGCACACTTCTCACAAATCTCAAAACTACACGACCCGCAGGAAACTCCCTAGGACGACTAAATCTTACATGGCGAGTTCAAAAAAAGTAGTTTTGACTTGGTTGGACAAAATAAATTTTTCATGTTCCAGCCGTGCACAAGTCCAAATCTCAAAACTTCACGACCAGGGGAAAACTCCCGAGGACGACTTATTCCGGCAAGGCGCAGTCAAAAATAATAGTTTCAAGTCGATCAGACACACAAATATTTTGGTGTCCTGGCCGTGCACAAGTCCAAATCTCAAAAACATCCAAACCGGGGGAAACTCCCTACATCGACTAATTCCGTGATGGCGGATTCAAAAAAATTAGTTTTAACTTGGTCGGCCAAAATAAATTTTTCATGTTGTGGCCGTGCACAAGTCCAAATCTTTAAAAAATCCAAACCGGAACTAACTCCGTAGGAGGACTAAGTTTGACTTGGGGACTTCAAAAAAACTTGTTACAAGTTGATTGGCTTGAATATAATTTTCATGTCCCGGCCGTGCACAAGTCCAAATCTCAAAAACATCCAAACCGGGGGTAACTCCCTAGGACGACTAAGTTTGACATGGGGCCCTGAAAAAAATTAGTTTCAACTTGGTCGGCCAAAATAAAATTTTCATGTTTGAGCTGTGCACACG
>CATKUY010000307.1:0-19510 GCA_949802685.1 Dicyrtomina minuta
TTCAATCCAACATTGTTTTTATACCAGCGTGTAGCTGACGTTAATATCTATGCAAATCAAGGATCTCCTTAGCACTATGCCCCTACGTTCAGACGCAGTGTAATTATTTAACTTTAAAAAATTACCATTACTTAGATATAGGGGGATATTTAAATATTTATTGTTTCTAAATGCCTTCTTCAATCCAACAATGTTTTTATACCAGCGTGTAGCTGACAACAATATCTATGCAAATCAACCATAACCTTAGCTCTATGCCGCTACGTTTAGACGCAGTGTAATTATTTAACCTTAAAAAATTACCATTACCTAGATATAGGGATATTTAAAACATTATTATTTCTAAATTCCTCCTTTAATCTAACAATGTTCTTATCCCAGCGTGTAGCTGACGTCAATATCTATGCAAATCAACCATTACCTTAGCTCTATGCCCCTACGTTCAGACGCAGTGTAATTATTTAACTTTAAAAAATTACCATTACCTAGATATAGGGATATTTAAAACATTATTATTTCTAAATTCCTTCTTCAATCCAACATTGTTTTTATACCAGCGTGTAGCTGACGTCAATATCTATGCAAATCAACTATCATCTTAGCACTATGCCCCTACGTTCAGACGCAGTGTAATTATTTAACTTTCAAAAATTACCATTACTTAGATATAGGGGGATATTTAAATATTTATTGTTTCTAAATTCCTTCTTCAATCCAACAATGTTTTTATACCAGCGTGTAGCTGACAACAATATCTATGCAAATCAACCATCACCTTAGCTCTATGCCCCTACGTTCAGACGCAGTGTAATTATTTAACTTTAAAAAATTACCATTACTTAGATATAGAGGGATATTTAAATATTTATTATTTCTAAATTCCTTCTTCAATCCAACATTGTTTTTATACCAGCGTGTAGCTGACGTTAATATCTATGCAAATCAAGGATCTCCTTAGCACTATGCCCCTACGTTCAGACGCAGTGTAATTATTTAACTTTAAAAAATTACCATTACTTAGATATAGGGGGATATTTAAATATTTATTGTTTCTAAATGCCTTCTTCAATCCAACAATGTTTTTATACCAGCGTGTAGCTGACAACAATATCTATGCAAATCAACCATAACCTTAGCTCTATGCCGCTACGTTTAGACGCAGTGTAATTATTTAACCTTAAAAAATTACCATTACCTAGATATAGGGATATTTAAAACATTATTATTTCTAAATTCCTCCTTTAATCTAACAATGTTCTTATCCCAGCGTGTAGCTGACGTCAATATCTATGCAAATCAACTATTACCTTAGCTCTATGCCCCTACGTTCAGACGCAGTGTAATTATTTAACTTTAAAAAATTTCCATTACTTAGATATAGGGGGATATTTAAATATTTATTATTTCTAAATTCCTTCTTCAATCCAACATTGTTTTTATACCAGCGTGTAGCTGACGTCAATATCTATGCAAATCAACCATCACCGTAGCTCTATGCCCCTACGTTCAGACGCAGTGTGATTATTTAACTTTAAAAAATTACCATTACCTAGATATAGGGGGATATTTAAATATTTATTATTTCTAAATTCCTTCTTCAATCCAACAATGTTTTTATACCAGCGTGTAGCTAATCTCAATATCTATGCAAATCAACCATTACCTTAGCTCTATGCCCCTACGTTCAGACGCAGTGTAATTATTTAAGTTTAAAAATTACCATTACCTAGATATAGAGGGATATTTAAATATTTATTATTTCTAAATTCCTTCTTCAATCCAACAATGTTTTTATACTAGCGTGTAGCTGACGTTAATATCTATTCAAATCAACCATCATCTTAGCTCTATGCCCCTACGTTCAGACGCAGTGTGATTATTTAACTTTAAAAAATTACCATTACTTAGATATAGGGGGATATTTAAATATTTATTATTTCTAAATTGCTTTTTCAATCCAACAATGTTTTTATACCAGCGTGTAGCTGGCGTCAATATCTATGCAAATCAAGCATCTCCTTAGCTCTATGCCACTACGTTCAGACGCAGTGTAATTATTTAACTTTAAAAAATTACCATTACTTAGATATAGGGGGATATTTAAATATTTATTATTTCTAAATTCCTTCTTCAATCCAACAATGTTTTTATACCAGCGTAAAGCTATCGTCAATATCTATGCAAATCAACCATCACCTTAGCTCTATGCCCCTACGTTTAGACGCAGTGTAATTATTTAACTTTAAAAAATTACCATTACTTAGATATAGGGGGATATTTAAATATTTATTATTCCTGAACTCCTTCTTCAATCAAACAATGTTTTTATACCAGCGTGTAGCTGACGTCAATATCTATGCAAATCAACCATTACCTTAGCTCTATGCCCCTACGTTCAGACGCACTGTAATTATTTAACTTTAAAAAATTACCATTACTTAGATATAGGGGGATATTTAAATATTTATTATTTCTAAATTGCTTTTTCAATCCAACAATGTTTTTATACCAGCGTGTAGCTGGCGTCAATATCTATGCAAATCAAGCATCTCCTTAGCTCTATGCCACTACGTTCAGACGCAGTGTAATTATTTAACTTTAAAAAATTACCATTACTTAGATATAGGGGGATATTTAAATATTTATTATTTCTAAATTCCTTCTTCAATCCAACAATGTTTTTATACCAGCGTAAAGCTATCGTCAATATCTATGCAAATCAACCATCACCTTAGCTCTATGCCCCTACGTTTAGACGCAGTGTAATTATTTAACTTTAAAAAATTACCATTACTTAGATATAGGGGGATATTTAAATATTTATTATTCCTGAACTCCTTCTTCAATCAAACAATGTTTTTATACCAGCGTGTAGCTGACGTCAATATCTATGCAAATCAACCATTACCTTAGCTCTATGCCCCTACGTTCAGACGCACTGTAATTATTTAACTTTAAAAAATTACCATTACTTAGATATAGGGGGATATTTAAATATTTATTATTTCGAAATTCCTTCTTTAATCCAATAATGTTACTTGATGTCAGATGATACGTTTAAATATTTTTATTCTGTCAGTGAAAAATTAATTCTGTTTATCCTACTGTGATGATAATAAGCTTTATTATTGTTTTCTTTCTCTATCTATTTTAAAAATTGCATGAAACATTTACAAATACACAAATTTATATCCAATTTTCAATATCACTTAAATATTAGAATAATACATCATTATTTTGATTTAAATTCTGTTGTGTTGACAGTAATTATTTCAGGAAAAATTTATTATAAACTAATTGTAATTTTATTTGTTGTTTATTAGTGTTTATTTAAAAAAATTATAAATTTTATAAAGTAACTATGAATGATGTGTTCCCATAATTTTTGTTGTTTTTAAAATCTAAAATCAATGTAAGAAATGCACCTTTGAAAGCTTTTTCGGAGTTATACAATATTTAGTTATGAGCTTTCAATTAAAAAATTAATGCCACGAAATTTGTGTACGATCAAAACATGCACGTGAGTGGTAAATTCTTGATTTTGAAGTTATGCAAGCACGTTGCTTTGATTTTTTAAACCTCTTTTTTATATTTAAAGATAATGTTATTTCAACCTGTGGTAAAAAACACAAACCTATCTGAGACCACTTAAAAAGTTTAAAATTAAAAAAATAGTGCAAAATTCCTCAAAAAGGTCAAAAAGTGATACAATTTGCTGAATGTCTTCCAGCTAATACGTGGATTTATGCAATATACGGACTTTCTTCATCTGAACGGACCAACGCTTTAAAAATGATTAGGAATGTTATGACTCATTTAAAGGCCTATTCGACTAAGTGATGCGGGATATTCCTGATACAATTTGATGAATGGGCGTCTTGAATTACCAACAAGACTAGTATCAATAGCAAACTCCGCATTAGATACGCATTGATGTAGAGGATGTAATCGGGAACCAAAACCTGTCTGTTACTTTTTGTTTGCCTAAGTCCTGAACCATTGGATCGATGGACATGTGAAATCAAAATGTGAATAGAAGGCTCTCGTGCAGAACTTTACTTTTAAATTTTATGATCCCTGTTTTACTCTCAATGGTGTTGATCCTTGTAAAATTCTGAGATGCCAAGCTGAATGATACCTGCTTCAGCAAGGTAGAGGCGGGCTTAGATAATATTTGGCATATTCACCAAAAAAAATCGTACAAGCACTTTTGTACCAACGTTGTACAGTAAAACTTCGTTACAACGGTCTTTCAAGGGGGTGCTAAGTTTTGAACGGTGTATCGAAGGTCCGATGTAAAGTTACAACGGTCCGTTGTATAGTAACATTTAAATTAGGCATTACATTAATTTCGACAAAATTTCAAAGAGAATGTGTAATTAAGTATTGGTTTGTACAATATTGTACTAGGAAATCGTAATTAGACGTTACGAAACTCAAACTTATCGCTTGTTTTTGATGTAGATTCTAAAGTTTATATTTTTACGATAAGTTCTTAATTTCGCTCGCAGCTTCAAAAACTGACTAATCTTTGCCATTGTGAAATATTTACATTTTAAGTTTTATTAAATGTGAACGAGCGTGCAAACTAGTTTGAGCACGCTTATATTTGAGTTCAAATCTTTAAGTAAATATTTAAAATCTGATCTCTACGTGACTGAATCGTCTGTACTGTTGATATGTGCAAAGATGTTTCTTTGCTACCACTGGCTACTTTTTCCACTTTTGGGTTTGTAAATGATTGACAATTTTTCGCTCATTGTCATTTGCTTGCGATGTTTTTTTTTCATGGTTAGAGCCATACTTATTTGCTAACAATTCGTCTAAGTTTAAATTCTAAAAAAATATTGTGAAGCTGAAAAAAGTACTAACTTCTGACTTCTACAGCATAGTGTTAATTGTCGTGTTAGATGTTAGATACTTTCTAATTTGTGCCTTTTGTATTCACCCGCCTATTTATTTCTTGAAATATTTTTCCAATCGACTTATGTATCTTGACTGAAGAAGCAAAGTTGCCAGTCTCTAATCCTCACTGATAGCAAAATTTTAGCTCTCCAATGCGCTAAAAGCAAAGTTTCCGTTCTCCATTCATTAGTTATAACGTATTAGTAGCGTAACTAATAAATGGAGAACGGCAACTTTGCTTTTAGCGGGCATTTGAGAACGGCAATTTTGCTGTTAGTGAGAATTAGAGATCGGCAACTTTGCTTCTTCAGTAACGATATAAAGATATTGTTAGGAAAGAAAAAGTTAAACCATGGACCGTTGTAACAAATAGCATTCTATTGGTAACAGTGCTGTACGGCCTAAGGATTCTGACCGATGTATCAAGTCGACCGTTGTAAAATTGACCGTTGTAAGACTGCACTTTAACATAACGCAGCATAGCGTTGTTGCTGGTACTAAAAAATTTGACCGGAGTGTCAAAGTGACTGTTGTAGCCCAGGCTGTTGTAACGCAACTCTACTGTATTTATTAGTGTACCACCTTGATTAGTAAACCCTCTTTGGTTTTAATTCACAATAATATGTTGCCGTAATTCCTTGTCTACGATGTTTTATGAACATTATTGAAATAGTCATATTCAATCTGAAAAACATAAAGGTGAAAACAAAAGTAACAAATCAAGGATAAAAGTATAAATAATGTTTTAAAACTACTAATTTTATGTTGTACAACTCCAAAAAAGCTTTAAAAGGTGCATTTCTTACATTATATTTAGATCTTTAAAACATAAAAAACATTATAGGAACAAATGATTTAGAAGTACTATATAAAATTTATAATATTCTCATGGAAAAACTCAAAAACAACAGATAAAATTACGATTAGTTTTCAATAAAATTTTTTGAAAATTATTACGGTCAACAGAAGAGAATGCATATCAAGATATGACGTATTCTTCTAATACTTAAGTAGTTTTAAAACAACGAGATATATATTTATGTATTTGTAAATTTTTTATCCAATTTTAAAATAATATATAGGAGTAAAACAACAATAAATCCTATTATCATCACGGTAAAATAAACAAAATTAATTTAACGTCAACAGAATATAAATATTTGAAACTATCATCTTACATCAAGTAACCAAACTAAATATCTAATTAGACGCATGTTTAAATATAACAAATAGGGACTTAAAAAGTTTTTAACATTGTTTATTGTATCACAAACATCAAGATAAAATACTAAAAACTCATTTAGAGTTTCTAAATATTGTAATTAGAATTAGGTAAATAATTTTAATTTTAATGAAATAGTATTCACTGTAATTCTTAAAAGTATAAAAAAGTTTAGATCACAAAATGATATATCACTTAATGTTTGAATTTTAGAAGATAATAATAATAATATTTATGACACGTGTCCTCGAAACATTAGAATAGTCAACCATTTTAATTGGATTTTAATGAGCAACAAAGACGATAAGCAACTGACAGTCATTACGTTTATAATCAAAATTAGTCAACATTAGTGACATGTCAAATAACAAAACACACAAAACATATTTCAATTCGTAATAGATGTTTTTATTGCAACAATAAAAAAAATCACATTATATATTTGCAGATATTCATTTTAAAGTTGTCAAGCAATCCCTACAATCCTAAAAATTATAAATAAGCTAATTTTTCACAATTTACAAATTGTAAAGACATGGTTAGAATATCAAAAGTGTAATAAAATGATCTGGAATCTGTATTTAAAAAACGATTATACTACTACTGGTCAAATTAATATTTATAATACAATAAAAGAAGAAATTTAGAAATAATTGATAAAACAAGAAAGTAAAATTTTATTTACAACTGGCGTTACAATAACGCCTGCCATAAAAACACAGTAAAAACATACGTCAAATCATACATTACTTGAATATCTCCCTATATCTAAGTAATGGTAATTTTTTAAAGTTAAATAATTACACTGCGTCTGAACGTAGGGGCATAAAGCTAAGGAGATGCTTGATTTGCATAGGTATTGACGTCAGCTACACGCTGGTATGAAAACAATGTTGGATTCAAGAAGGAATTCAGAAATAATAAATATTGAAATATCCCCCTATATCTAGGTAATGGTAATTTTTTGAAGTTAAATAATTACACTGCGTCTGAACGTAGGGGCATAGAGCTGAGGTGGTGGTTGATTTGCATAGATATTGACGTCAGCTACACGCTCGTATGAAAACATTGTTGGATTGAAGAAGGAATTTAGAAATAATAAATATTTAAATATCCCCCTATATCTAAGTAATGGTAATTTTTTAAAGTTAAATAATCACACTGCGTCTGAACGTACGGGCATAGAGCTAAGGTGATGGTTGATTTGCATAGATATTGACGTCAGCTACATGCTGGTGTAAAAACATTGTTGGATTGAAGGAGGAATTTAGAAATAATAATGTTTTAAATATCCCTATATCTAGGTAATGGTAATTTTTTAAAGTTAAATAATTACACTGCGTCTGAACGTAGGGGCATAGAGCTAAGGTAATGGTTGATTTGCATAGATATTGACGTCAGCTACACGCTGGGATAAGAACATTGTTAGATTAAAGGAGGAATTTAGAAATAATAATGTTTTAAATATCCCTATATCTAGGTAATGGTAATTGTTTAAGGTTAAATAATTACACTGCGTCTAAACGTAGCGGCATAGAGCTAAGGTTATGGTTGATTTGCATAGATATTGTTGTCAGCTACACGCTGGTATAAAAACATTGTTGGATTGAAGAAGGCATTTAGAAACAATAAATATTTAAATATCCCCCTATATCTAAGTAATGGTAATTTTTTATAGTTAAATAATTACACTGCGTCTGAACGTAGGGGCATAGTGCTAAGGAGATCCTTGATTTGCATAGATATTAACGTCAGCTACACGCTGGTATAAAAACAATGTTGGATTGAAGAAGGAATTTAGAAATAATAAATATTTAAATATCCCTCTATATCTAAGTAATGGTAATTTTTTAAAGTTAAATAATTACACTGCGTCTGAACGTAGGGGCATAGAGCTAAGGTGATGGTTGATTTGCATAGATATTGTTGTCAGCTACACGCTGGTATAAAAACATTGTTGGATTGAAGAAGGAATTTAGAAACAATAAATATTTAAATATCCCCCTATATCTAAGTAATGGTAATTTTTGAAAGTTAAATAATTACACTGCGTCTGAACGTAGGGGCATAGTGCTAAGATGATAGTTGATTTGCATAGATATTGACGTCAGCTACACGCTGGTATAAAAACAATGTTGGATTGAAGAAGGAATTTAGAAATAATAATGTTTTAAATATCCCTATATCTAGGTAATGGTAATTTTTTAAAGTTAAATAATTACACTGCGTCTGAACGTAGGGGCATAGAGCTAAGGTAATGGTTGATTTGCATAGATATTGACGTCAGCTACACGCTGGGATAAGAACATTGTTAGATTAAAGGAGGAATTTAGAAATAATAATGTTTTAAATATCCCTATATCTAGGTAATGGTAATTTTTTAAGGTTAAATAATTACACTGCGTCTAAACGTAGCGGCATAGAGCTAAGGTTATGGTTGATTTGCATAGATATTGTTGTCAGCTACACGCTGGTATAAAAACATTGTTGGATTGAAGAAGGCATTTAGAAACAATAAATATTTAAATATCCCCCTATATCTAAGTAATGGTAATTTTTTAAAGTTAAATAATTACACTGCGTCTGAACGTAGGGGCATAGTGCTAAGGAGATCCTTGATTTGCATAGATATTAACGTCAGCTACACGCTGGTATAAAAACAATGTTGGATTGAAGAAGGAATTTAGAAATAATAAATATTTAAATATCCCTCTATATCTAAGTAATGGTAATTTTTTAAAGTTAAATAATTACACTGCGTCTGAACGTAGGGGCATAGAGCTAAGGTGATGGTTGATTTGCATAGATATTGTTGTCAGCTACACGCTGGTATAAAAACATTGTTGGATTGAAGAAGGAATTTAGAAACAATAAATATTTAAATATCCCCCTATATCTAAGTAATGGTAATTTTTGAAAGTTAAATAATTACACTGCGTCTGAACGTAGGGGCATAGTGCTAAGATGATAGTTGATTTGCATAGATATTGACGTCAGCTACACGCTGGTATAAAAACAATGTTGGATTGAAGAAGGAATTTAGAAATAATAAATATTTAAATATCCCCCTATATCTAGGTAATGGTAATTTTTTAAAGTTAAATAATTACACTGCGTCTGAACGTAGGGGCATAGAGCTAAGGTGATGGTTGATTTGCATAGATATTGACGTCAGCTACACGCTGGTATAAAAACATTGTTGGATTGAAGAAGGAATTTAGAAATAATAAATATTTAAATATCCCCCTATATCTAAGTAATGGTAATTTTTTAAAGTTAAATAATTACACTGCGTCTGAACGTAGGGGCATAGAGCTAAGGTGATGGTTGATTTGCATAGATATTGACGTCAGCTACACGCTGGTATAAAAACAATGTTGGATTGAAAAAGGAATTTAGAAATAATAAATATTTAAATATCCCCCTATATCTAAGTAATGGTAATTTTTGAAAGTTAAATAATTACACTGCGTCTGAACGTAGGGGCATAGTGCTAAGATGATAGTTGATTTGCATAGATATTGACGTCAGCTACACGCTGGTATAAAAACAATGTTGGATTGAAGAAGAAATTTAGAAATAATAATGTTTTAAATATCCCTATATCTAGGTAATGGTAATTTTTTAAAGTTAAATAATTACACTGCGTCTGAACGTAGGGGCATAGAGCTAAGGTAATGGTTGATTTGCATAGATATTGACGTCAGCTACACGCTGGGATAAGAACATTGTTAGATTAAAGGAGGAATTTAGAAATAATAATGTTTTAAATATCCCTATATCTAGGTAATGGTAATTTTTTAAGGTTAAATAATTACACTGCGTCTAAACGTAGCGGCATAGAGCTAAGGTTATGGTTGATTTGCATAGATATTGTTGTCAGCTACACGCTGGTATAAAAACATTGTTGGATTGAAGAAGGCATTTAGAAACAATAAATATTTAAATATCCCCCTATATCTAAGTAATGGTAATTTTTTAAAGTTAAATAATTACACTGCGTCTGAACGTAGGGGCATAGTGCTAAGGAGATCCTTGATTTGCATAGATATTAACGTCAGCTACACGCTGGTATAAAAACAATGTTGGATTGAAGAAGGAATTTAGAAATAATAAATATTTAAATATCCCTCTATATCTAAGTAATGGTAATTTTTTAAAGTTAAATAATTACACTGCGTCTGAACGTAGGGGCATAGAGCTAAGGTGATGGTTGATTTGCATAGATATTGTTGTCAGCTACACGCTGGTATAAAAACATTGTTGGATTGAAGAAGGAATTTAGAAACAATAAATATTTAAATATCCCCCTATATCTAAGTAATGGTAATTTTTGAAAGTTAAATAATTACACTGCGTCTGAACGTAGGGGCATAGTGCTAAGATGATAGTTGATTTGCATAGATATTGACGTCAGCTACACGCTGGTATAAAAACAATGTTGGATTGAAGAAGGAATTTAGAAATAATAAATATTTAAATATCCCCCTATATCTAGGTAATGGTAATTTTTTAAAGTTAAATAATTACACTGCGTCTGAACGTAGGGGCATAGAGCTAAGGTGATGGTTGATTTGCATAGATATTGACGTCAGCTACACGCTGGTATAAAAACATTGTTGGATTGAAGAAGGAATTTAGAAATAATAAATATTTAAATATCCCCCTATATCTAAGTAATGGTAATTTTTTAAAGTTAAATAATTACACTGCGTCTGAACGTAGGGGCATAGAGCTAAGGTGATGGTTGATTTGCATAGATATTGACGTCAGCTACACGCTGGTATAAAAACAATGTTGGATTGAAAAAGGAATTTAGAAATAATAAATATTTAAATATCCCCCTATATCTAAGTAATGGAAATTTTTTAAATTTAAAAAATTACACTGCGTCTGAACGTAGGGGCATAGAGCTAAGGTAATAGTTGATTTGCATAGATATTGACGTCAGCTACACGCTGGTATAAAAACATTGTTGGATTGAAGAAGGAATTTAGAAATAATAAATATTTAAATATCCCCCTATATCTAAGTAATGGAAATTTTTTAAAGTTAAATAATTACACTGCTTAGCTATAGTATAAACATCACTGCTGGTCCTAAAAACAAGTATTTTTAATAATAGGTCTCTTTTTAATTTACATAGAGAGTAAACCGGCATTATATTGGTTGTAAATATGCATTTGGTTTTAGGCAACTTATTAGTGCAAAATTTTTGCAAACGGTTTTATTTTCAGCCAAGTAAGTTGTTGTGTCAATTTTATTAGTAAGGAAAATTTATTTTCATTTTCTTTAAGTCCCTCTAACTACTGATACAAAACCATTCGTATTGAAACCGATTGTGGAAAGATAGTTGGGGTTGTTTGGCATAAGGTAATTACAATTAGGAGGAAATACAAATTTAATCTTTGAATTGGTGAATTTATTTTTTATTTTTAGTCATTTCCAAGCGGTCGTCTAAATGTGGTAATGTCAGGGCTTCTAACTGTGGTAGTGTGAAAACCATGCTAAACTCATTGGAAATTTTGTGAAAATGGAGCAAGTATGTTTAAAAAATATAAGTGATAATATTTCAGTTTGTTTTCATTTGTTTAGCATGCCATAAATTGTGAAAATGGGAAAAAAGAAATAAAGTGACAAAAGTAACTAAGTAAGCCATACACAAACGTAGACCTTAACGATGTCATTTTTTCTGTGCAAAGTGGATCATTAACAACATTCATTTAATTAATTAGCTTGTATTTGGTTAGTAGTTTTAGTACACACTATTATTTTTATTTTATTCATTAAATGTGATTTATAGAACCTAGTGTGATAAAATCTGTTCCGGCTTAATATGCGTTATTTACATGTTAATTGATTTTTAACTTGTGTTTTTTGGACTGAAATTGCAATAAACGGTGGGTGTTCATAACTTTGCTAAACTAATAATGAAGGTGCCAATTTATTTAATTATTTCATAAAAAGCAAAATAAAGCTTATTTACATTTTTTTCGTACCATAATATTTGTTAATTTTAGCAAAAATAATACTACCACAGTTAGAACCCTGCTTACCACAGTTACCGGACCTAGCAAATTTCCCACTCCATCTAGGTCGTATAGTTTAAACACCTGTAGCTTAATGATGCGGCGGTAGAATTTGATAAGAATTGGGTACAGTATTCAGTACGGTATGTGTGTCAAGTGTATAGTGCTATTCCTTTCAAAATTTTATTAACTTGGTATTACAGATTGAAAAACTGAAAGTTTTCCAAAAAGCTACCACAGTTAGAAGCCCTTACCCTACTTGTTTCCCAACGCGCTTTCAATCATCATTGAAAGAGTTATATTTTATCCAAAAATAGCGCTAGCATACTAGCATGGGATGTTCTTGCTAATTTTACTAATTTATATTCAAAGTCAAAAATTGTGCCTGTTATAATTTGTCAGTTAACGCGCATATAAAACCATGTATTTATCATTGCAGGTTTGTCATTTGTGACCCATAACTCAAATGTGTGAACTATGTGCAAGGCAGGAAATAAAAAGAAGATACAAATACTATTTTAACCAATTAATAAAATGAATGTGGCTGCGTGCAAATTCTTTTTACGAGGTACATGCCGTTATGGCGATCGTTGTAGATTCTTCCATCCACCTAATAATGAGCAGAACTATCAAGGTAATCAGTGCATACTGCATATTAGTATAACACCACGATTATTTACACACCATTTACAAAAGCTCTTAATTTTTACGTTATGTTTGTCGGTTTTTGTCTGTAATATTCATAGTTTCTTAGTTTTCATTTTGATTGTATTTATATTTGTGCTTAAGAGTTTCTTTGGTTGCTTATTACCACTGATTACAAATAGCTTTAATGAAGTAAAGTATCTAATTGCGGGCAAGAAGAGTTCTCCCCACTAAAAGTTAATACTGATTTAATTTTATTGTAATTTGCACTAGGTGGTCAGGCTGGTTTTTACGGCGGCAATGCATCCAATACTGCTTACGGCCAAATACAGGAGAGTCGGTACAAGTTAAACGAGAATGTGAAAGCTATTGAGTAAGTTACGTATTTTTAATTTGTATGTACGTGTGCAGCCAGTTCCATCAAATATTAGTCCGAATAAGTTTTAATCACTTGCTATATTATTTAAGTCTACCAAAAATTGAATTTTGTTTGTACAGGGAAGTAGTTAAAAAAGATATGGTTGAATGGGAGAAGTGTAAAATTTGGCCTTTTTCTTGTTACGGACCTTGTGCTGCAAAACCGAATCTAGATGGGTTCGAAGATCTTTCTCCTGAGGAGCTACGTTTTGCTACTTTGCAAAACAACGGTGTACCACCGACTAGCATCGCTCTCCGCTTTCAGTTGTGGAATGGAGCGCGGGCGAAGTATCAGCAAACAACTCAAGCAAACCTGGAAGCCCTGGTAAGATGAAATTTTAAAATCTATTCCAGATTATTTCGAAGGAATGAATATAAAAATCTCTATAATTTTGGCTATAAAACAGGAAGCTATTATAATTGGAGCACCAATTTCTAATTCTACTACAACTGCTAACTTTGGACAAGGAAACCCACAAGTTAATCCTGCAAGTTTAGGTAACCCGGCGTCGGCGTTTGGGGGAAAACCATTTGCTTCTCCTTCATTTGGCGCAAGTGCAAATCCTGCAGCAATATCAAATTTTTCGTTTAGTCTGAATAAAAACCAGGTTCTAACTGAGTCAATGGAAGAAACTGCATTTGCAGGAGGATCGCAGTCAGCGTTCGGCATGCCTTCCCCTTCCTTGTCGTCGTTTTCATTTAATCAAGCTGTAGCGGCACCAATACCACAGCAGCCTGCTGCAGTAAATTCGGGCTTTCCAAATTTAACTCAGTTTCACCAACCTCAACAAACCACGGTTGCATCGTTTCCCTATTCTACAGCTCAATCTCCTCAACAAGTCGGTGCTGGTAATAGTACGAATCAATTCGGGGGTGGGAACTTTATGGGAGGAATCAATACAAGCTCTTTTTCCGGACCCTCTATGTTTGGAGGACAGCAGCAACAGTTGACCGATCCTAGCTATGCAGGCCTACAGACTACAGGAATAGTATCCCTGGGTGGTGCAGGTGACGGTGGTAGTACCTATGAAAAAACAGTTTATTCAGCGCTGTCTGATTTGACGTCCGAGGAAATTCATGCATTTGAATCGCCGCAGTTTGATATTAATAATTTACCGCTGCGTGCCCCAGCTAAAAAATTTTGTTTTTAAAAATAGAGCGATGACGCTTAATTACAGTAATACGCTATTCATATTAAGAAAATAAAATTTATAAAAAATTTGGTGACATTTTTTGATGTTGGTATTTATTTGACGAAACTTTTTTAATGAGTAAGTTGAATGCTGTGTTGTAGTTGTAAGTACTTACTTACATCTTACTTAATTCAGTTATGAGTACCTATATGGTAATTGATAGAGAGTTTGCGCACTCCAACTTTAATATTGAATAGCTGCCGTAAAAATAAATTTTTAAACAACAACCTGAATTTTTATTGTGCTCCGCCTAACCTAAGGGGCTAAGTATTTTTGGTTTTGTTACAAATATAATTTCCAACGCTTGTATGTAATCCGAGGGCTAATATTGGACTGTGTGAACTCTGATATTCACTTGCGGCTGAGACACATGGGTTTATCAATGTGTCGGGATTGGGTTTTACAATCTATATAGCTATTTATTATTTATTTATTTATTTATAAGGTAATATAATAATATTATTATGATCGTTACATGTTTTTTCTGTTATTATACAAAATTAGAAATAATTGTAATAATTAAATTTGTGGTAATGATTGGTTGGTGGGCCTATTATCCATTCTTTAATAGGGTTAGTGTTTCTACTATATATTATATTGTTAATATAATGTAATAATAATATCTACTAATAGTATAATACCGGATTAAAAATAATGCATTTGAAAAAAACATTCTTTTAAGCACCTCGTAAAGCCATTATTTTCTTCCATATGACGCGTGTACGTTAAGACTAGACTTCGCGAGTAAACGGCGGGTGTCTGTGCGTTTTCAAATTCTTAAGAAGAAACAAAACAAAAAAATTCAAAAAATAATATATATTTAATTATATAATTTCAAATCTTCAAAGCTTCTTCAACTACTACTGATAAACACTCAGCTGCATTACTACTAAAAATAGTACAAACACAACAATAATTAATCTCAAACTCTATTCAGTAATTCTGTCTCTAATAAATTCAGTAAACGCATACATTTTTACACAGTTCTTATAGAAAAGCTCTATCCACTCATCGCTCTATCGGTGTCATTATTTATTTAAGCTGTATGTCTGTGTTTTTTGTACTAAAAGTAAATCGAAGTAACATTGTTGTCTGTATTAGTTTGTAGGAATATTTTAGTGCCGATATACGACTATATGAACCACTTTTAAATTTTATTAACAGGTGATAGCATCACGCTCCGGAATAGTGCCGTAATATTGTAAATTGTAATTGTAATTGTATTTTTATAAAAATTACATTTACAATTGTAATTGTAAATACAATTACAATACAATATCAAATTTATTTTCTGCATTGTGTTCTGAGCCTTTGCACGCTAAAATCGTGTATCTGCATAATAGTTATCATGGTAAATATCAAGTCAGTAATTTTATCCTGATTAGGGGTCTAATAAAGGTTCCAAAATTGCGAATTACAATTGTATATTGTAATTGTATTGTAATTTACAATTACAACTACAATACAATATTAATTTACAATACAATACAATATTTTTCTTACAATAGTTTTACAATATTACGGCACTACTCCGGAAAGTAAATCAGTGTCAGTGTAGTGTACGTACTGGCTGGTATTGTCAACTTTGGAAAATTTATCTTCCCAACAGTCTTATTTAATTACTCTGTTACAGTTCTTGTGACACCCATTATTAGAATGAATTCTCGTAAGTCAATTGTCGCTCTATTTCCTGTCATTCATTTTAAGCTCAGGAATTGATATACATTTGAATAAAGGATGTTTAATTTTAATGATTCTTATTGCAGGAGAGAAGAATAGCTTAGGAGCAAGCCCAACTTCAATCGAGCCAAAAAAATCCGTTCGGTTGGCTCAAAAGCGTAAGCTAAGAGAAGAGTCCGGGCCTTGCAATTCTTCTGAAGATGACTATTATTTCACTCCATACCAGTTTTCCAAATCAAATTCACCTATTAAAGCTAAATCTCAAACTCCCACTCCCACGCCTTCCAGCAGTGGCAGTAATTCCCCTGCACTTGTGACACTCTTATCGTCTCCCACTAAAAAATACAAGGGAAAGAGTGCATCGGAGTCTTTACCTTTATCTGATACATCATTTGCAAAAAATGTCGCAGTTATGGCACCGTCAAAGGTGTATTCTCCGTCACCTAAAGCCTTGAAAATAGTTCCTGGAAATATTTCTAGTGTAGGAAACGTCAGTACGGTCACGTCGGAAGATCTAAGTTCATCTTTAAGCGTGACTACTCCTTCACTAGTAAAGAAAAAAAATGGAAAGCCTAGTACTTCGGTTTCAGCCTCAGTCAAAGAGGAAGTTCTGGAGGAAGAAAAGTGGTTGAATGCATTAGAGGCAGGGAAACTAGAAGAGCTCGATGAAGAGCTTAAGCAAATGAAGAATCCTAAACTTATGACTGCAAGACAGAGAGCAATGCTAGGCAAAAAAGACAGGGATATTTATGGCTTCAGCATTGATGAAGATTTAACAAGTCTGAATTTATTTGGTAAGGAAAAAGAAAAACTAGTTATAACTCAAGAAATGATCAAGCTTAGAGCTGAAAAAACAGAAAAGCGTCGACAAATGGCCCAGGAAAAGAAAGAAATAGATAAGGTATTACGGCAGTCAACAAGTATTCAATAAATTTTACTGTCACGTGTTTTAATTTGAGATTTGCTTTATTTTGCGACATGTATCATCCTCAAATTATTCTTAAAACTTTTTTATAAAATAAAAAGTTATAAAACTTAACCTTACTCATAAAATTATTACAGAAAAAAACTATGGATCGACTCTTAAAAAAACAGCAATCGAAGGCAGTTAAAGGAGCAGTTAAGCCCAAAGGATCAAAAAAGTTAACAGATTACAAAATAACTTTCTTAAGCAAACCTAATGGGAACATTATTTCATTTCCTATGAATTACTCGTTGCCATTTACTCCTTCACGTCACCCACGGTATGCTAACCTCATGCTCTGAAACTTTCATATAGACTTTTATTTTTTATAAATACAGCGAAGAAACCTTTCTTCATGTTTTTATTCATCTTGGGATTGATTGTTTTCTATTTAGAACTATCAACATTGTGACGTGCGGAGCCAAGGGCTGTTCGAACCCAAAAAAGTATTCTTGCTCTACCACTGGAGTTCCATTATGTAGTTTAGGTTGCTATAAACTTAACTTACTTCGTCACCAAAAGTTATAAGTGTGATTTTGTAACCAAAATGGCGCTTCAGCTATTGATTCCACATAATTAAGTATAGGCAGGTGGTTAAGGTAATTTGAGCATTGTATTAAATTAATTCGACACTGAATAAAGTTCACTCAAACTCAAAGCATGGACATTACATTGCATGATTTACATAGTATGTGTATTTAATATTTATTATCATCAGTGGTTGAATTTCAATTCACAAGATAATATATAGTGCACCGTGTAATAAAGTTAAATAAACTGTTATTTAATCTTGGCAGTTTAAAAGTTTCACATTTTGGTCATCGTGCGGATAAATAAATTGTATGGAATATTCTAATATAAATGCACAATTCGATATTTGATTATTTATTCCTGTATTATCATATACACAGCTTGTTTGGTTGGCACTCCATAGCATAGGGATACGATGCAAGCCGAAGACACCAATGATGAGACAATTGTTTGCTCAGTCTGGTCTTGTAAATATTCTCTTCCACTTTCCACACTTGCTACATTGAGCTACACTCCCACTTGTTGCATTGTACAGATGCATCATTGTAACATATCGTTTGGAAGAACATAATAATAATATGCAGTTCTTATTGTACCCCTACCCACCCTGTCATATTCAGTTGAGTTCGTGCCTAAGAAAACAAGGCAACGGCAACTGATTTATACTTGGATTATTGAGTTTAAGACGTACCATGGTACCATAGACTGTAGAGTAAACCTATACTATTCTCTGACCAGGACCCTATCTGACAAAAGTGTGAAGGACTCGAAAGCATATAAGCGTACAATACTCCAAAACTATATGACCCAACCTGCAGCGGCCTAATCAGTGTACATCCAGTGCGGACCCCGATGCACTGGCTACGAGCTTTCAATAAAAGAAATGAAGAACCTGCACCTTCCAACCAGTCTTCTTTTGGTTTAGCAAAAGGGAAGAGGCAACTCATCTCCCATGGAAAACAAAATCTTCATTTCTCATCCGTTGCCTTCCTCGTGTACTAAATACTTGCGTCTACGACCACAACCACCGTACCCCTGCGTGTTTTAAGCACTAGGAAGTATCAGAGTATTACATAAAAGTTTATCGGAGTAGACAGACAATCGTGAAGCTTACAAAGGACGACGTGAAATCCTTACTATCAACGCAACGGAGCCGTGTGATATAAACAAAATAAAATATAATACCAGTTAGCTTCTGGGACGCTAAGCTAATAGTTTGTTATTTTAAATAACATTTTATTCCCAGCCGTTATATTTTTGCCTGGTTAATAAATCGGATTCCTTCAGCTCGGAAAGTATTTAATAGTCTGTGTCGCTGTCCCCACTACGTCCACGTCCACGTCCACTACCGCAAGATCATTATCTGCGTCCACAGATATAAACAAGGCCAAGAGGAGATGCATCAGTAACAGTGACTGACAAATACATGCACAGACGGTCCAGGAAATTTTATCCGAAAGTTTGACACAAGGCAAACGTAACGCCCCGTGTATTCAATTTCAGCTCCCGACCTCATCGACAGAATACAGAAGTACCAACTCGAAGGGACTCGTACGTCAGAGGAATTTAAACGCAGTGGTCTTCCTTGTTTTATTTACCCTCTTTGTCCCTTTGGTCGAATTTAATACTCATACTTGCAAACAAGCTTGAAACCTTCCCTGGAGCATTCAAGTGGAAAAAAGTGCAACTGGATATTTACTCCTGCTCCTTGTATAGTCTAACAAACGTCAGCCACACAATAATTGAAATTTATAATCATTACCTTCATAGGCACGTACAGTATGCAGTACATACACTTTTAGGCCGCGTAACTCGACTTAAGTTAGTTCATGTTAATTAGGTGTCGGCATTGTCCACTGTTTCCAGAAGTCCTATTATTTGGTCGACATCTTTGATATTTAAAACCGGACGGTTAGTTAAAAGT
>CATKUY010000308.1:0-159000 GCA_949802685.1 Dicyrtomina minuta
GTTGATTCAGCTGGAACTTCAAGTTGGGCTTACACTTTGGCTGTCCATAGCAACACGCTGACAGAGTATGCCGATTACCAGCAGAGGGAATTTAGCAGTCCTACACCATTAGAGGTATCTATACTATAACAATATATAATTTTACATATAACTTATAATATCAGCCCAATAATATATTGTAAAGTATATCATTGCTCAATAAGTACCGGTATTACCGCCTTGGCTAATTTCTTGAATTTTAAAACACCCTATTACACCCCTATTTACGATTATACAATACTGGACTAGTGTGTTTTACACAGTAAAAATGGAAGTTATTATAAAATTATGACTACTTATGCGTTAACAAACTACCTTGTAATTAATTATTACTGAAAAGTTTGGCTTGAGTTTTTAATTTTATACTTGGTCATAATATGTACAATCTAATTAGTCTCAGTAATTTTCCGTATCATTACTATTACTACTGTATTAATTTAGTAATTATTATTGCTATCATTCATTTTCTTTTCTTTTATAAGGAGTATATACGTTTTGGAACCAACTTTGACCTCAATGACACGAAAAAGTGGCCTCTTCAACTTGCTGAGTTTGAGAAACTGCCCGACTGGTTGCAACACGATGGGAGGGCAAACATGCTGAGGAGGAAGTATACCGAGGACACCATTTTGGGGATGAATTCGGTCCAGTTGTACCTTAAAGTCGGTGGAAGTCGAACTCCCGGTCATCAGGAGAACAATAATTTTTGTAGCCTTAATTTAAATATTGGACCACAAGATACAATGTGGTTTTGGGTACCGGAAAAATACTGGCACTTCATTGAGGCTATGTGTCGGAAGTAAGTTATTATTACATTGCAATTTTTTAAGGATTAAGAGAACATTACGTGCCTACTTAATTATTATTCTTACTTAACTGCTTTTGAAATCAATAACTTTTTTTCGGGGGGTATGACCATGAAATTTTCTCGATAAAATAACTTTTTTTATGTAATTGGTATTTCATTTTTCAAAAATGATTTAACATTTAACTTAAGCATTAAATGCCACATGACTACTAAATGCCATCACTCAAGTACCAAATATGAGATTGAGGTATTATGAAGTTTTAATTTTACCCTTCCTTACGAGGCAAGGGGGGAATATACCATATAAAATATGATGCAAATTCATTACGAGCGATGTTCATCAATCTGTTCTACGCAGATATGAGTCGATTCAAATACATTGTAATAAATTTTGCTAACAATAACTTAAATTTTATAAAATTTCAGAAACGGTCTACGCTTCCTAAATAATTCTTGGTGGCCCAATTTGAAGGATTTAAAGAATTATGGTTGTCCTTACGGTCAATTTTTGCAGAAGCCGGGGGAATTTGTCTTTGTAAATGTGGGCTGTGTCCACTGGGTGGAGGCAGTAGGTGTTTGCAATAACATCTCATGGAACATTGGCCCCTTCAAGGCTCCACAATATAAAGCCTCCATAGAACGGTACGACTGGAATAAGCGTCAAAAGTTCCGAAGTCTTGTAAGAATGCAGACGTTAAGCTGGAATTTGGCTCGTGACAATAAAATTAAATGGAGGGATCCGCACTTCGTCAAGTTGATTCAGTAAGTCGTAATTAATAAATGTAATTTTAATTTATACGCAGCAATCGTTTTTACTTTGGTACATTAAAGAATGAGTCGAAGCCACAAATCGTCTGTGAGTGATCAAATCCGGATCCTTTCATTCTTTTCTTAAAAGCGAAAACATTTCCTTCCTTAACAACATCCATGGAAGTGAACGGTTTTGCATTTAGATAAAATTAGAAGGAGACACGGACTCACTTCCAACAAAGAATGGAATGATACAGATGTAGTCCTTCGCCAACGATGTGTTTGTTTTTTCGAAAATCAAACATCCAATTAATCTGATGAAGATATGTAGTATGTAGACTATGTAGAAGTAGGTGACATATTTTTAGAAGGGATAGGCATTTTATCTTGTACATTTTTTATTTCAGGACTACGCTCGCCAAATCCATCATTAACATAGCAAAAGTTATGTCTGTCACTCTTAGTATGAAACCAGAAGTAGAGATCGTCGTGAGGGAACCGCTTCCTGACGAAGGCTTGGATTTTTGTTCTAACTGCGAAGAAGAAATTTTATTCATCTATTTTGCGGAGAACCCGCCTCCCCGCCCTCCAGCCAAACTCAGAACTGATCCAGTCTGTTTCAATTGTGCGAGAAAGGACAAAAATCCGGATTTTTCGAAATACTTTTGTGTAATGGAGAAGGAGGACGTTTCTGGACTGATTGCTGATTACAATTATTTCATACACAAGTGGCGTCCTGACATTGAAATGGCTCAAATTGAAGCTAAAGCCGTGCCAACGACGGACAATACATTTTTCTAATTGCAACTAAAAAATTGACTATAGGCTGTATATTATGCTATATTACATTTTATAAGCTTATATATAGAAAGTTTGACTAAAGGCCGCAACTCCTTTTAGTTTATGCAATTTCAATTTATGACTCTCAGGAAGTTATATTAATATAATTTAAATGTAATCGTTATAATCATCATAATCATTATGACCATGTCCTACTTTAAACATATAGTGCGGCTTACTGAAATCCAACTGATAGGGATGTACATTGGGGCGCGTGGAACGATTTCAAAATGTTCCCTCAGCTTAATAAAAACTCTGTGTCTAAAAGTAAGTACCTAGTACGGTAATAAAAGACAGTAATCTCATTTTTACAGAAATAAGTTCTTTTGTGCATCATTTATATTTTCGCGTGCCTACTGCTTAGTTTTTAAACTACATACAGTAAATTATGATATCTCACTAACAAGCATATCTCTGTACATATAATACAATTATAAAACATATACTGAGTCCTTTAGGCTATTCCCAGTTGATGACAGTGTCAAGTTTATTTTAATAATGTTGCCTTCCTCTCTTAGTAGTTACGCATTTTAACTTTAGCTTTCCTGCCACTAGTACCACCTTTTGTACGTTTTTGAAATGTAATTAATTACAGCCTGTATAGTATTGCCATATTTACTAGCCTCAATAATTGTCATTACGCTTCGTATGTATTTCTTTTAAGCTAGGCATGAAACTTCCCACTTGTGAATGTGGATTCTTAAAAGCCAAACCAATGCAATGATTATTAATTAGAACTATAATTTCTATTTCCGATTTCCTTGTTGGATGGTTTTAACCATGTACTGTAAAACCCATTACTATACTCGTAGTTATTAATTTTAGTCTGCTATGTAGCTAGTTGATGATTTTAAACGTACTATCTATATTTTTTGTAGATCCAGTAATTAATTAGTATAGTTTTCCTGCTCTTAATTTTGCACTGACAGCTCGCACCGCTACTCCACCATCCACCACCTGGTCTGTCTCTGACATGAGCTTTGTTCGTCTGTGTTATAAGAAGTAATAGTGAAAAGTGAATATAAATATTAGCATATTCGTTAAAATTAGAAAATCATCTGCAATTTCTTCTTGGCATTATGTAGTGAATAGATACTTTTTTACCCGAAATTTCAATTACGATGCAAGTGTTAAATGTCAGAATTTAAATCGGTTTAAATTGGGTATATTACATTTACTGAATGGGTTCATAATTTTTGCACTTCGTATTTGAAAAAATTGACAGTGAATAAATAATCCTGATCTGATTAAAGCTCTAAATTACAAAATGCGCTTTCTACATGGGTAATCTAGGCAATTAAATACTACGTACGACTTATATCTACAAATAATATTTGGGTAAGCTTTATTTTTAAATTGCCTGTAGTAATTGTATAAAATTTTACACTTAAATGTGAACACTTTTGCTTAATTATGTTAAATATCTTTACAGTTTGTGGTTTGTGTAAGAAAAAGAAAATTCCTCTCATGATGGGCATTAATTTTTAATCGAGGCTCGTGCGCATAAATCTACTTTTGATCTGTGTTCGGTACAGTTTTCGGCTTGATTGGATCTTTGAAAACAATAAGTCATTTGGAGTTTAAGAAAAAATCTAAAATTAGAAGAGCAAGAATGGTGCTAAAATGTGTAGTTCTACTTTTAAAATCAGTTTTGAAAGCGCTTGCTTCGATGTCAATGTCCCCCTCAGCAAGGCTCCTACTATTTCCTCTGTTGATGTTGATCTCGTTCAGTAGAGTGTATATGTAATATAGGAAATTGTCTGACTGAGAAATAAGGAGCCATAATTTATAGTTTTTCCTTGAAGTAAATTATTTTCAAATCATTTCAATTCATTTTGAGCTTGAATCGTGTCCGTACAGAATATATTTAGAATGGGTAGGTAGTAGTATTGTAAGTAGAGTTATACATAAAAATATCACTTTAGAATAGCGTAGATGCTTCCATTGATCCCTTTGGTCATCTTCGCTATGGTTAATAACATTGCGTACATAAAGAAATTATTTCCTACGCCAAGTGTGATTTGTTATAATTTCCCTAACATCACATAGACAGACGGCATTAGATTTGAAATAATTATGATGGCGCTCGTTATTAGAAATGTGAGTGTTAGTATCGGTGGAGTGGAAAGAGGGAAGGAGACAGGGGATTCGGATTCGGGTTGGAAGTTGGAGAATAATCCGGAAGGAAAGGGACAATCCGGTGAAATGGAAGTGAAGGGAAAGCGGAGTGTGGAGCTGGAATTGGAGCGATACCGGAATTGAGTGTTATTAGTTTTATCAGAGATGAGAGAGAGTGATTTCATTAGCTTTCCTCTTTCCTCGTCCTCTCCCTCTGGCCATCCCTTCAAAACGAACGCTATAATTTTATTGCCTAATGAATTAATTATAATTTGGAATGTGTGCAGAGTCACTACTGGCATTTAATGATTTAATGCCAATGGAATAATGCCGCTCTGTCACATCCCTATAGATTGTTGATATGCAAATACCTCTACGGTACGACCCACGTAATTATTATAGACTCGTTCTACAAAAGGGAGACACAAAAATTAGCGAAAGGAGTAAAAGAGCCGGGCAATTTTAATTTCTGCATCCGGAATACGGATTTCATTCAATTTCCGAATTCCGGTTCAGGAATTATAGAAATCAGGGCAGGGCAGGGAAGTGAGAGAGACATATTTGTACGTAATTATTACACATGTATTTGGATATGAATAAATGAATGCCCAAATGCCAACACGAATACAAGTGGTTCAAAGGTTCCTTTCCCATTTTTCATATGGCACATAGATCTACTTTCTTATATCGTGGCCGTAGTCGCAAAGGGTCCTATCTCAACTCTAATAAAAAGCGTCGTCCCAAACCTCGTTTACAATTTTTACCGAGAATAAATATTTGACCAGAATTCCAGCAGCTTCCTTTCTGCAATATAACAATTTGGTTAAAGATAATAATGCAATTGAAAGCAATTTGGTTTGTTTTATATGCAGCTTAATTTGGTTTCGGTTGCGTGTAATTTGTGCTCATTATTTTGTGATTGTATTTCATGTGTAGATGGAGGAGAAATCTAAATTATTTTGTGGAGCAGTTTTTTAATGACGTACAAATTGGTTGAGACTTAAGACTGATCTCCGGACCAAATCCGTCCGTCTTTTTCGGAGCTCTGACTGAAAATGAATAAAATGGGAGAGATCTGGGAAATGGAATGTGGTGTTTGAGTGGTTGGACAGGAGATGAGGAGGATGAGAAGATGAGATGTGGTTTGGTGGGTTGTGTGTGGGCTGTGTGTCTGCTGGGCTCCTTCTTTGCATTATGTGAGTGTGGTTGATTGTCTGCATGAGTTGGACTCTGAAGGCTGGATTATTAGTTTGGTCTCTGCATGCTATTGAGGGTGTTGGTGGTGGTGGTGGTGGGGAGGGGGTGGAATGGATGAGTTGGTGGGATTGTGGTTGTGAGGGTTGGGATTAGGGGATTTGAGCGGGTGAGGTCGTGAAGTTGGATTGGATGGGGATTGTGATTATGAAGCGAAGAGGATTATTTAGAATTACGGACTTTAATCCATAATATCACTGTTCCAGTTCCACCTTCCTCATGACACCTCTCCCACTTTTCCACCGAAACCGGAGCATCTCGTCTCGCCGTCCATTCCACGTACACACGGCTCCTGTTCTCATCCTGAGTCTGTGTGCATTTCACAGTGTAGTTTGGAAGGGAGATGTCGTAGTCGTAGTTCCATTTGACGCGAGTCTTTGTTTCCGTCTCTGCTTGTGTGGATGTGTGGGGATTTGCATATTTCATAACGTGAACATTTTATCCCCCGCCCCTCACCCCACCTCGTTCCTAGTCTGTCTGTGAGATTGTGTGGAAATGGTGGAGCGTGGAGCGAGATGCTGAGTTTGGGGAGAGATTAGTTGAATGCCTAGAGCAGCAGAGGAGCAGTTCGGGACGAAGAAGATGCGAATCCTAGTCCTACCTTTTATTATCATTATCCTGCACCGCTCCTCTCATCATCCTCCACTGGAACAATGAGCCTGGAGCCCGGACCGAGGCTGAGACCGAAACCGAATCCGACGGGGAAGTTGCTACGGAAACGGAATGACGGAGAAGCTGATTCCGGGAGAGAAATAGAGACTAGGAGTAAATAGAGACGGGCTATTGAATGATATGCAGGCGGGGAAAGGCGGCTGTTGACGTTCAGAGAGTCGTATTTGAATTTCCATTTGTTTCTCTCCTCGTCTCCCGTCCTTTGTCACTGACACCGAATTCGGATTCTGGGTTTGCATCTGTTTGGGGGAACCCAGGGAAGTTTTGGAGAGGAACAAGTGTACCAATCTCGCATGCACAGCCATTAGTCCCTACTATATCCCATTATGTCCCTCCAATTATTATACGACTCTCCGTTTAATCGGATGAAAGGCTATGGGGCTGGATACCCGAAACATTGGACATTTCACATTTCATCATTCTTTCAATTTTAGCCGAGGATTTTGCGGAAATGTAGAAAATAGTTCCAAACCCCCAAATCGCCGTCTCTCCTCTCTGTCAATTATCCTACGCAAGGGCGGATCCAAGGGGGGGGGGGGGCTAAAATGCTTTAGCCCCCTCCATGAGGAGCTTTTTTAACATGGTGGAGATAGGAGCGGCTATTTTCCAAGATGGCCGCTTAACATTATTAGCCCCCCCTATGACCCAATCCTGGATCCGCGCCTGATCTTACGATTATATTAGTCCAAATCCTTTTCAATTATTAATTATTAAAATGTACAGGGACCACGAAAATGGGGAACTCGAGCCACTGCGATCCCATTCTCATCAAAGGTCAATGAACCAAAGTTCAGATTTATTTCGCATAGGTTTCGTTTGAGCAGGGCAGACGTGGCTGCATCGCGCCAGCCTCGATCCACTAAGCGGAAACTTAGGTTAGGGTCATAAACACCGTGAACTTTTGGATTATACTCCGGAGGATATTCGCCCCACTCCATTTTCCCTCTTCTCTTCTGTTGTACTCTCTACTCACTTCACTAGTCAGCTAAATTCTAACAGCAAATTACAGAATGAAAATAAAAGCAACAGTTTTGGTTTTGTTAGCAAATGAGGGGTCGTCCATAAATGACGTTATGGGCAGGGTCAATGGGTCTGCTTGCGTGCTGATGACATTTAAACATGAACATGAAATAAAATTTTAACGAAAAAAACACAAAATAAATCTTTTACAATGGGGCAGAGCGAATCACGAGAAGTTGAAGCTTCTTTGCTGGAGAAAATCTGGGATTTAATGGAGCGAAAACCAGATAATTACGACGTGACCTTTTGTGTGGGCGCAAGGAGAATAAAATTGTGGAGGCACTATAGGTCATTTTAAAAACATCGTCGCCGTTTCTGGAGAATGAACTCGAGGAAAAGTGGGGAGTGGCTGTCGTTGAGGAAGGCGGCGGGATCCCACTTCCAGATTTCGATCCTACGGCATTTGATCTCTTTGTCAAATTGAGTCATTCAATATAGCTTTACAACCTTACTAATAATATTAACAAAATAATATTAACCATAACCGAACATTACTTAAAATCAAGAGTTTCCAAAACTTCGCCTCAAAGCAGATACAATTACTACTAATATAATAAAAATTTATAGTACGTAAGGGGCCGTCCTTAAATGATATCATCGAAATATCGCCATTTCTAGAACCCTATGACTACCCTGTGCCTGTCATCAGTTTAACCATCGCGTAAATGGCTATCTTTAAGATGGGATGTCATCCATATCCAAGTAGACCCATTGACCCTACCCATTATATCGTTTATGGACGACCCCTATTTAATCATGCATTTCTTTTTTAAAGTAGCTCACATCTCTTGACACGTGGTCGCCAGAAATTCTAAAGGCAATAAATGTGCTCCCTAATCAGATTTTGAATCTGCTCGTAATCTGCCGACGCTTTGAGATGACGAAGCCCGTGGGGATTTTGGAAGAATTAGCTTCATCATTTATGCAGTGAGTGGGACGATAATTATTTACAGTTTTACAGTTAAGAGATTAAATTCTGCTAATTAAAAAAGTGTCAGGGCCTGCCAGGGAAAGTAGAAAAGGATACAAAAAAAATTATTAGAACTCAATGAAGTCAATGACCTTTAAATAGTGAGGTTTTAATAATTTCAATTTAGGGGTTGTCCATAAATGATAACATCGAAATTTCTCCATTTCTAGGACCCTATTATGACTCCCCTGTCATCAGCTTAGCCATTTCGCAAATGGCTATCTTTAATATATAGAATGTCATCAATATCCAAGTAGACCTATTGAGCCTACTCATGATATCATTTATGGACAACCCCTTACCCCTTATTGATAATCCTTCAGTACATGCGGGTATCCATATTTTTTATTATGTGTATTAAAATTGTTGATTATTTTTTAAATTTCACATTTCAAAACTTGGTTTGGTTTATTAGCAGTAAATAATCCTTATTTGTGGCTGGTCTACAAATTAATTTTGAGGATGTCGCAGGGTGACGTACCTGCAATCTTTTTTATTGCATTGTTTGATTAATTTTACAATTGACTCATCTGCTTTCAGATCCTTTGGAGAATACAAAGAAACTGACGATTTCTTGCAACTCTCTCAGACCAACTAAAAATCTGTTCTCGGCAGCGAAAACATTAGAATTAAGGAACTTGGCGTGTTTCAGGTGTTTCACTCTGCAATGAGGTGTGACGTAATTTAGCAATGTAATTTTAAATTTCAATAATAATGCTTCGCATGTCTTGATCTTTATCTAATTTTGAACTTAGTAAATATTTTGGCAATTTTGAAGATGGGCGGAATTCCAGTGCAAGAAAATAAAGGTGAAGGCATCTGACAAACGCATTCAGGACGTTCTTGGGAACTGCTTATTTGAAATTCGTTTTCCAATTAAGACCTTTGCTTTGTTTAGTGTTTACGAAAACAGCGGAATCAAAAGATATTCTGACAGCAGATGAAACGATTGTTTACAGATTTATTGGACCTGAGGCTACTAAGAAGTAATTAAAAAATATATTAAAAATAAAAGCGAGATCTATTGATACTGAATGGTGTAAATAGTTTTACTGTAATAAAGGAATTCGTAATTTATTGTTTTAATATACAAAGATCAGAATTCGACACGACAAAGTTTCCGTTCAAAACTACAGAGAGGAAACAAATACAAACACTGGCGTCCAAACAGAATTCTGAGGCTAATAACAGTGAAGCAAGCAATCATTCCGCATTCCGCTAGGAATTTCGACACTTTCTTTGACTCAAGGCTGTAAAATCGTGGAAAATCCCCCGTGTATGTGATGGCAGTCAAAATTATCATGAGTAATCTTCGTATTTATAATTTCTACATGGCAATAATTAAATGTGGTTTTTTAATGGGTTGGGTATCAAAGTGCACAAATCGTTCTAATTGTAATTGTATAGAAAAGGTTTTATTTGTTCTTGTGGTTTGTTATTCTTGTAGCTTTACTTGTGAGAGAAAAGTTACAATCCATGGACTCAGTTTCTTTGGACCAATTAAAAATGGCGGATTCTATGATGTCAAAGTTCAAATTACTCAAACTATGGGAATCTTTTGAATTACATATGACAGCGGAATGTTGGAGAAGCGTATTTTTTCTAGAAAAGGCAAAAGGTTTTATTTCGTTTTTTAAGCACCAATATACCTTAAGGCAATCTCAGAAAGTCAATGGAAAACATTTTACAGGATTAACTACTATCTGAAGGTTACGAATTTTACACATTTAACTGTCTCCTGTTTTTATTTTCTAATTGAATTCAACATACATTTTTGACTTCATGTTTTTTTGGTGCTTTGGTCTGCAGGGTGCAAACACTTCCTCCTGTAATAGAAAATTGCGTACCGACTTTATTGTTGAGAAGGGAGACAATAAATTTCGTTTGTGTTGTGGTAGCTGAATTATCTGAAATTCTATTTAAATAAAGTTGATTAATTAATTTGCCTGTGAAGATGTAAAACAACTACCTTTCGTACAATGAAATCCTAAAATGTGTCTCATAATATATAATAAAAATTATAACATCTAGATGCCCACAGGCAACGATGTTTACGAACTGTCATTGATTCACTATGTAGTATTCCAACTTTAAAAGTTTTTTGGAAATAGGTAATCGAAATAGACGAAAATATTGGAGGGCTACTCGGTAAAAAACGTCGAGCTTCCTGAACCCCAACACTCCTCTCAACAATATGTTACCCATTAGGTAAATCTTCACCTTTCATACCCACTTACCTACCTAAATGATGACATTATTAGTGCACGCCCCCCTACTTGAATCGCCAAAGCTTCGTGGCCATTTCATTACTGCACAGATCACAAATTGGGCAAATGCATTGGCTGAACGTTAAACTTTTAACACCCAGTGCTAGGAAGGAGCGAAGAAATTTTCTTGACTAGGCGTTTTGCCCCTTGGGGTTTTCTACGTCATTTTCCAGGTAACATGTTGGGCAGACGCGACGAAAGAGAATCGGCCGACGACGTTTGCGTGAAAAATGAAAAAATATTGAATACAAGGGCAGCGAGTTCTCCTGGAACGGCGATCAGTATCCAGACGACCAGCTACAGAAGAGATGAAGAGAAACGAGTCTCTGCACTTACGTTTAGTCTGCGAATGTTTTAGATGAATTTTCTCGGTTTGAAAGTTTAGAATCTTGAAAGTGCTCTAGAAGGATCGCACCCTTGAATTTTGTTCATTTTGAAGTTACGAAATTCAAATTCTGAGTTATTAGTTGTCATTCAGGAAAAGTTGCTAACAAATTCCACGAGACGTTATTAGGCAAAAGGTGATTTTCAAAAAATTCTGTGAAGACAGTTGCCGTGGTCAGAGAACCGTCCGTCCACTGCATATTGAAGCTGAATAAACGTCTCTTTGCTGTTGCTGTTTCCCAGGCTTAATTATACAACTCATAATCCGGTAAATTCGTAATTAATATTTAACTTTAACTGTTGTCATTACATTGTGAACGCTACGTAAATAGTTCTTCTGGGAGTTATAAGGCACAGTTGGTTTTTTTTTAGCTATTTTAATTTCCAGTAATTAGGGACAAGTTGCTTTATTAGCTACGGAATTTTTAAAGTAGTTACTAGTCGCTATTTAATTATGTACCTTTCTGCACACACTATTTTAAATAAAGCAAGTTACGCAATCAATTTTTCGTCATCGTTTCAAACAGTTCTTTTATTTGCTAATATTTTATTGGTTCATTGAGAGAGCAAATAATTATTTCTTCATTTAATTTATTGTCCGCTAACTAAAATTATTCCTAGAGTTTCAATTACGACCAGGTTAAAGTCGGTAAGGGATCGTCCATAAATGATTTCATCGTTATACAAAGTCAGTGGGTTCATTCATATATTGATGCCATGTAACTATGATAATTGAAACGTATTTTGATTTTAATTAATTGCAGCAATCCCGACAGAATTTTGATTAGCTCCGACTTGTCACATTGTTCCAGAATTCAATAATTAAAATGCGGCGCATTTTAAAACTTCCAGATACTGTCGCTGAGAGCCTCCAGTACGTAATTTTTTAATTATTATTAATACATATTAAATACTTTGCATTAATTCGTCCATCCTGTAATGCGCCCTAAGGCATCCGTTTTCATTCGTTTTCTAAATTATTTTATTTTGTACAGGCAAGACTCATTGGCACCAAATGAAGAGGTTTTGGGGGATACAGAAACGCCGTCTACTTCAAGAGGATTAACCTCTCACCTTGAGGCAGAACCAGAAACCACAAAGAAAATGAAGGGCAACGATTCGCAATCTGAAGATGCTGAGGATGATTTACGAGTGACGCCAGGACAAGGCGACAAATTGGGCGAAGACGTAAGACTTATACGGGACTTTCAGTAAATGTGGTACAAAACCAGTTTTAACAGACTCCATTCTTAACAATGCATTTCTTTTGTGATTCTTTTGGGGCAGGAACTGACACTGATCTTTAGATATTCTTGGATTTCCACTCAAGATCTGCTGAACTTCAGGCTTGTGAACAAAAGATGGAGGGACGCAGCGGCAACCACTTTACTGCAAAGGGATGCCTGCGTTGTTGGGTTGTCGGAGAATTTAGCCTTCCATCCACCCTGCTTTCTTAAAAAAATTGGGATTGGGGAGTTCCAGAATGAAAACAAACTAAGTCAACTCACGGAGTTAATTTCCATGTCGTCAAAGTTTCCATCCACGGACTATAGGATGAATACTTCTTATATGAATTTCAACCCCTACACGCGTTTTCCGGATTTACTCAACTTTTTCAGGGTGCACAGGGACAAAATTAAAACACTTCGTCATAATGGCAAAATAACTGCGAAATGCTTACTCGACATTTTGCATAATTACGCACCCGCTTTGGAGAGCCTCGATTTGAGCAAAGCAGAAATTTCGGAGTCAGGCAAAGAGGACAGCGGCGAAGGAAATGCTTTGAAGTGGACGTCGAAACCTTTTTTACTTAAATCCCTCACTCTCGGACGGTTTGGCTACTACTGCAAGCAGCAAGACACGAGCAACGAGGACAATTCTTCTGGCAGTGACACGCACGACTCTTGCTCATGCAAAGACAGAGCTTTTGAAAATGAACTTATTCGACTTATACTCTCATCCCCCTCAAAATTAGGCTCCATCGAAAACGCGACACTGAATACGCTACAAATGATATTGACGGAAGGAAAGGGGCACCTCATCCGGAGCTTCAAATACCACTTTGGGGATGCGTATTTCGTTCCCGCTTCACAACTCACGAAATTTATTTCGCTTTCTCCGAAACCGCAACTGTCAAAAGTTACTTTGGACTTGCAGGGCCACTTCCCCTCCTGTGCTCAAATAAATCCAGTGAATGAATTCATCGAGTCTTTTAAGGACACAGTCCAAAGCTTAAAAGTTTGTTGTCGTTATGATGAAGACACCTGGGACCGACTACTTAACATTCCGCCAATGAGGAACCTGAAGTCGGTTACTTTGAAGCTTGGAAATAGGTGTGAAGATCATTTTGCTCCTGACTGTCGCGTGTGTCAAGCCGAAGAGTCTCAAATTTTCGTGGGTATCAGGGGAACGTTTTTTTGGTTTCAAGACGGAATCTCGGCACAGAATTATTTCCCGAGATTGATGGAAGTCCATTTACATTCGAACCTTTCCAAGTTTGACCAAGTCAGCCCCATGAGCTTCTTCTCGTTTAAGTCAGATACGGATACTGCGGATGGCTTAGCTGCTAAGTCGGGCTTCTTTCCCAAAGTTGACATTTTGAAGATTAATCAAATAGACGTTGGGTCCATCTACAGACCTGCAGGGACTTTTCACTCCCCTGCGGAAACCTTGTTGGTCGCAGACGTTTTTCCAAACATTCGAATTCTGAAACTCATGTGTGGCGAAGTGAGCAATTTGTCGAGTGCCTTGTGGACTCTGTGTCCGAATGTGGAATTCATGGAAATCTCCGGCATCGCCAGTTGCTCAAGTCGTGGAAGTCGTAGGAGGGAAGTTGAGAATGAGATGAGCCGTTTCGTCGACAAAGTTTTTACCGGGTGTTCTGACAAAATGTTGCGATACTTACGAAGATCTGCAGCAGGGAGTCGGTCCGAAGCGGATGATTTGGAGGATTTTAAATGCGAACCCAGAATCTCTGATCTACGACGTAAGAATTTTTCATAAATATTCATGAATTTCTGGATTCAGTTGTAATTTATATTATTGGAATGATAAGTGGATATTTTATAACATTACAAAACTGGGGGACAAGATAGTTTAAGAAAACAAAGCCAAAACCGCTTAAGCAGCGGCTACAGTTCTCTGCTTTATATGATTACTTTTTATCCAACAGGTTTGAGGGAGCTGAAACTCAAGTTCGTTGGAAAATGGCCCACTGAATTCGCATCTTCTGTGACTGGCGTCCAGGCCTTCTCAAAAATGGAAAATACAAAATTCATTATTTCCTACGACCCGTACGTGTGTTTTTTTGGCTTCCCAGGTAATCACAATAATACACACTATTTAGAAAAAAATTATTACTGCTTTTTAATTACGAGGGTGAAATATCAACGTACATATACGGAACCGTTAGTTTCTTGTATCTTGTCAGAAATATTTATATCAGAACACGCTCTGTGTTGTAACCAGTTTCTATTCCACCAACTTATAATTACTACAGGGAGTATGTATTTTGAATTATGTTTCAGAAAAAGTCGTTGCCAGACGGGATAAAATAGATAAGAATGCTGATGCAGCGAATGGCAGTGTGGAAAATGAAGATTACAAACTTAGAAAACATGAGGAGTTCATCTTCGGACCCCTCAAACCTTATGTCCTCATTGTTTACGAGAAGCCAAAGTATGAAATTTAAGTACGAAAACAAAAAGGGCAAATGATAATCTTTAATATTAGTACGCTTTGGCCTTCATTTAAAATTAGAAACCTGTTCGATTATAAAACATTATTATTTAATTGATTCATGTATTTTCTTCAGCTTCAGATGGGATTTATTTCTACCGATTTACATATTTTTTTATAATGAATTATTTTTACTTCACATTCTTTATGAAATTGAGTCGATTTGGCCTTTTTCTCGTGATTTGCATCACTGTATTTTATAATGGATTAAGTATTGACGTGTACAATTTTGCAAAGTTAACTGATCACGTTTTACACATTTATGTAATTGCCTATGCAAAATTATGTAGATAGATTCCATTTTATTTTAGCAGATGATTTGTAATTGGAATTTTTGACCAATGCAATGTTTTAGTATGTACGTTAATATGAATAAAGGTGGGATTATTAATTTGAGATTTTTAATCGTAATTTGATCGGCATTCATTCACCCATTCGTTAAGAACTATGCCACTACTAACTCTGGTTAGGATAATCATTACCGTTTAAATGATGAATCAATAAATGACCAAATGTGACGGACGGTATAGGAACATCATTCAGTCTGACTGAATATCTGAAATAGGCAATGACCGGCACCTGCACCCCACCATAGCGCTGGCTCTACATAATGTTTCCATTGGAATTGCATAACATTGTAACTCTCGACTGGAGTGATGTGTTTATTTTCGTTGTGTAATGAATTAAGTATCTCATATTCACAGTACCTATATTGTCTATTAATCCTCATTCAGTTTACAGTAGTAAACAAAAGTGAGCTCTACACGTTTATGTCAGTAGAGACAACAACAAAAATGACCGGTCTGACTGACTATTGACTAAATAAAGCCTCTGCAATTCCAATATAATATGTGAGTAGTTTATTACTACCTATCTACATAATTTTATGGAATTTTGAAAATTTTGCAATACTGGACCAATTTCATCGATCCATATATCATTTGAAAGGTAATCACTAGTAGAATTCCAATAACAGAATTCGCCTCCATTATAACAAACCGTTTCCAAGACAGCGGTCTTTTAATTTTTCAATGTCGCCTAAAACGTGGGGTATGGGTCACCATGAGGAATATACTAATGATGAATTGAATGTTATTTAGATTTTGGTTTTGTACTCGTGTATTCAATAACTGATCGCTCCAGCTTCAATTACATTAAGCGAGTGAAGCAGCAGTTGAGTGAGTTTCGAAATGGAGCAAATAATACTCTCTCGGTGTGCTCAAGCAATAACGGGAGTCTGGCTCTGCGTGGGGATTCCAGTAACACCTACCCTATGCCGAGCATGGTCCTAGTCGATAACAAAGGTGAAATGGTGCAATTACGACAGATCAGCACTGAAGATTATTTTATATGCATATATATATTTTATTTCTCTCTCTCTAAGTTTTTCTCTCATTCCACCCTCGTTACTCATAAAATTCTTGAACACCCTCACTGCCGTGACCGCTACTAAAAAAACAGTCACAAGTAATGATACAATTACATAACGTCTATGAAGAATCACAATGCCCCTTAACTATTTTAGATTTAAAAATGCAGTATCTAGAAAAGATAAAAATATCTTGCATGTAAATATAACATAGAACACTTTTCAAAAATTTGTAAATAAAAATGTTAAGAATTTTTAAACTCAAGGAGGTAAATACAACATTTTGCCATTTTGAAAAATGTGAAAATAGAAAATTTCGACATTTTAAAAAACATGTAAATACAACAGTTTGCACTTTTCGAAGACAAATACAGAATTTTGCACTTTTCAAAGACCTGTAAATGGAACATTTGCCTTTTCAAAAACATTTAAAAAAATTGCCTTTTCTAAAAACTCGTATTCCTTATGGCCATCTTCGTCAATGTGTACATTATAACTTTGATAAATGGGAGTCTACCCGGGTATTTCAACCTCACTGGGACAATCAACGTGTTCCACAACAGCTGAGGAAATTGTCCACCAAGCTCTCACCTATTGGGACTAAGTTATTGTGATTGCACGCAACAATGAAAATATTATTCAAAATCCGATAATTTATTCTATTCCAAAAGTTGTTTTTTATCAAGGCATACAAACTAAATACAAACTGTCATAATTAACTTACATGTCTCCAATAACCTAATGCAATTAGACTTATTAGTTCGTTGTGATTCTGTGCATATAAAATTACTCCGATCAGCGAGTTAAAAAAATAAATAATCGGTGTTTGGCAACCATAATTAATTATTTTTGCAACTGAAATATTATGTTTGAGTTTGAAGTACACCAAGTATACAAAGATTACTTTTAAAAACTGACGCTTCTGTGAGATTCACGATGACGCGAGCTATGGAAAAGCAATTTAAAAACCTTAGTGACTTTCTAATTTCTGTTCAAGCAACTTTTAAAACGCTATTTTCGAAAAACTGACGCAAATCTAAGCAATTTACTTGCCGCTTTCTAACAGAAAATCGCCTTATCATGGTGCAGCGCAGGTTTAATATTTAGTAGAGAGTGTACTTTGCACAGTTTGCACTTTGCATTTCTAGACACAAACGTTTAGCTGCTGGTCACAAAACCCAAATATGTACTGTCTGCACTGTCCTATAACGTGAATAAAACGTGAGTGAAATATTAAAACCAACTACACCCAAATGTTGAATGTTCAAATCAGCACCCAATCCGTCTATCTGCCCTCTTTCTAATCACTACTCTCCACCACACTCGCATGTCCTTGCCGCGCCTCAGGAGCTGCATCTCTGTAAATACTCGTGTTCAGCAGGCTCACATAAATATTATTAATTGTATTTGAATATATTTTTCGCTCCTTGCCTTCGTATCTCTTGTAAGCAGTATACCACGAGACAACAAGTACCACTTCTTGACGTATTATATTAAACATAACTATTGGTGACATGGACATGACAAATATAGAGATTTTTTAAGACTCCATCTGTAGACGATCCCTAATGTACATAAGTGTATACAATTAATAATTAAAATAAAGTGTATTGCACTCGCAACGAACAAGCTGTGGTAGAAGCGCAAAATAAATATAACAACTAGAAAAGCGTGCATAAACTATGTGGTACGTCCTGAGGGAGAGGGGGTAGGAGTTCAAACTTTGTATCCTTTAACATAGACGTACATACCAAAAAATGGTTAAAGTTTTCAACAATTCTAATTTCTCGATTACGTAATTTGTGAACGCTCCTCAGTCAAAAACTATTATGGGGGTTATCAAGGTATATATCGTCTGTGCATTGCCCAAACGACGCATTTTTTGATTTTAGTAAATAACAAAATGCTTTATCTACAGAAAAAGTTAAAATAAGTAAAATAACATGTTTATTAAAGCATGTAACTAGAACCTTTTGCACTTTTCCAAAAACAAGTATCAGTAAATAGAATATTTTTCTTGTTTAAAAAGCATGCAGGTAAATTAAAAAAATTACACTTTTGTAAAACGTGTAAATAGGAAATTTTGCGCTTTTCAAAAACATGTAAATAGAACAATTTGTTCATTTCAGAATCTCCTAAATAGCATTGTAAGCATGTATCTTATTTACTGTCTTTTTTTTGACATAGCTCATTGTAATTCCAGCATAAATTAGAAATGGCTTATTTAGATTCTTCACATAGACGATATACATCTTTTATGTACCGTCCGCCTAAGGCCATTTACTTTACATGATTTTTAACTTTGTAATGAAATAAATTGATTTTGCTCTGTGAGTTTATTGCGCACCAGTAATCCGTCTCTGTCTCAGTCCCAGTGCAGAAGAATGACGGCGACGGCGGACGAGATGAGAGGAAGATGAGTTGTGACTTTGAAAAAGGTGACAGGAGATATGGCAATGGGAAAAGACGCGGGTGAGAGTGAAAGCGGGACTCGTGCCGTCCGCTTTTTCGTTTTTTTGGGAGGAGGGGAAGTCCAATTGCAATTTTTAAGTGCGGGGTACAAAAAAGGATTTAAAAGAGATTGTTAGGATGACGTCACTGAGATCAGTTCACGTTCGAAATGATTACGTTCGTTCTCAGGATGAAGATTGGACTTGGAGATGAGATGAAGTGAGAGATGAAGGCCAAAATTAACTTAGAAAGCTCAGCATTATGAAGTCAATGGGGCTTGAAGTGGACAAATAAAAATACGGTGGACTAAAGGATTATTGTGAGATAGGGAAAAGAATGGGTAAGTGGTATGGTGTAACATATTACGATAGAAGCACGTTTGTTTTCCTATTGGTGCGTCATGTAGTACAAAAGAAACTGGGAGAAAATGAAGGTATATACATGGTACATCCATATCGTGAGAAAAGAATTAAAATGAGCTATTTAAGTCAATAAAAAACTATACCAGATAAATACGTAATATCTTAAATACGGGCATTTGAAAAGTGCAAAATGCTTCATTAAGTTTTTGGCGTCTTTTTGAAACGTTGCAAACTGTTTTATTTGCGTGTTTTTGAAAAGTACAAACTGTTTTATTTGCGTGTTTTTGAAAAGTGCAAAATGTTTTATTTGTGTGTTTTTGAAAAGTGCAAATTTTCCCATTTGCATGTTTTTTGAAAAATTCAAAATTGTCCATTTTTGTTTTTGTCGTCTTTTTGAAGCGTGCAAAACTGTTCTATTTGCAAAGTTTCGGAAACGTGCAAAATATTCTATTTGCAAGTTTTTAAAATTGCACAATATTATATTTACTGACATGAATTTGGAAAGTGCAAAATACTCCATTTGAAAGTTCATGAAAAATGTAAAAATGTTCTATTTACATACTTTCAATATGTTGCCTATTTTGATATTTGTTCTTGCAGATTTTGTTTCTAACTAAAACTGAGGCATTTCGGCCCATCAAAAACAACATAGGTTTACGTAGAAGAAAGGCAGTTGATGATGAAAAATATGTTATCTACAATCTTCCAACTTCGGAATTGATGCTATTTCCCCATCAATTGCTGGCTAACGCTAAATTGCTATTTTCAACTGGTGCGTACCATACAGTAACTATACGATGGCGCTTATCTGACTGGGGCCGGGGTTTAAAAATCCGATATAATTAAGTGTAAATAAACACGTCACTTTTCTTTCCCAGCACTAAAAAAATTGAAGATAACCTAGTTTGCACATTACATGAAATCCACTCCTCATCTTTTTATTGCTATATAGCGTGTGAAATCTACCGTGACCGCCCTGAAGAGCAAACCTATGCATTCACAAAAGTGTGTATTATTAACTATATTTTTATCACTTTTATTATTATGCACGTGAGACTGGTGTTGAATTTTTTATAACTGCTACTTTGTAAACTGTCATGTTGTTTTAATTGTACTTTGCACTTGCACTTTTGTAATTTCCTATCACACACACACGATTCAAGAAGCTACACAGGACCGGACGAAGGAATTGGGTCTAGGCAGCAATTTGCTTCAATAAAAAAACCACCATTTTGATTTTATTGATGGTTTTCTTCGGTTAAGTAAAATGGTGTATTTATATGTTTTCGAAAATTGCAAAATGTTCTATTTCCTTGATTCAGAAAAGTGCTCAATGTTTCATTTACATGTTTTAGAAAAGTGGAAAATGTTCTATTTCCATGTTTTTGTTTGTAAAAATTATTTATTTGGATGTTTTTCAAAAGTCTCAATATTCTGTTTACACATTTTTGAAAAATGCAAAATGTTCCATTTACATGTTTTGAGAAAGTTCAAGCAGCGGGGGCTGCCTGCGCTGGCCGCATTATCCGGCCCTGAAGCTACACACTTTAAAATTCAAGAGCCATAATTATTCGACAGTCAAAATTGTCACTTGTAAAATTAAGAATAATGAAGGATTAAAAGTACAACTCTGCGTAGAGGCTCATATTTCATACTTTATGTTAATTACAAATTCCACATTTCAACTCCTACGACGATTTCCCCTCCACTGAAACTCTGATCTGAAACTGACACTGAAACTGACTGCTTAGTAATTGTCGCTATGATTTACACGATTAGGATTAGATTAAGATTAATAAGAACTGGAGAGGTACACTCGTCGTTAATTATTAATTCATTATATTTGAGCTGACATATTTATTATTGATGTCACGAGGTTTAAGAATTTACACAGTGTATTCCCGTGTTATCAGTCCGTACTCAATTACTCTAAATGGAACGAACGCCAACGCTCTACTTGTAAAATTCGTAATCGTAATTTATAATCTTATCCTAATTGTAATAACGCTTCGTTTTTGACAAAACGGGTCAAGTCCATCAAGCAGAGCCAGACGAACAAATTGCTTTTGGGCATGAATGTGTTTCCACACGAAAACCCCTATTTAGATTGTATTGATGCTTGTCTTTGGTTAAAGAAAAATGTTGTATTTACATGTTTCGGAAAATTTTGAAATGTTCTTGTTACTTGATTCAGAATTGATTCAGAAAAGTGCTCAATGTTCTATTTACATGTTTTGAGAAAAGTGCAAAATGTTTTTGATATGTACAAAAACTTTTATTTTGCATGTTTTTGAAAAGCCAAAATATTTTTTTTACATTATGTTTTTTGCAAACTGCAGAATGTTTCATTTACATGTTTTGATATAATTCAACAGCGGGTTTTGCCAGCCTACTAATCAAAGAAAATTTTACAGCAAAAACGACTACTGAATAAAAGGTGACAGGACTTGTCCCGTTTTTCCAAACAACTCTTCATATGTAGTGTTTATCAATCAATCAAGCTGCTATTGTACTGTGTACAGAACACGTGCTTTGGTGACGGAGCAATAGCACCTTGGGTGAAAATTGGAAACTTTTATTACTGTTTTTTAAAAAAATAATTTTGTGCTAAAAAGTACAGAAAAATTGTGATAAATATTTTTTTATATTCATTACTTTAAATTTTAGTGTGCAATCTGTAGCCTTGCTTTAAATCTCTGTCGAATTCGAATGTGTTGTGAGCTTTAAAGCTTTTTCTAAAAATCGACTGCTGTACTGTGTGTATGCTACATGAAAATGACTGTGCCAGAATCTGTGGAGTGTAAGCAGATTGTATAGATTTTGTTGGTATTGCATTTCCTTGTCACTCTCTCAAATCAAATTAATCGCAAATCCTAAAGGCCACGTCACGAAAATGAAAATACAATGATGGAAATGTGTGTTTGACTTGCTTATAATAATTCGCCAGCTACGTGACTCTGCGTTGGTCTGTACGGGTATTCTACGCGGAGGTTGCAGACGCGTGAGGCTTTATTTTGAGAGGTTTAGAATTTATTCATATTAATTCTGACTTTGCATTATAGATTGCTTGCGTAATACATAATATATCGTCTGTGAAGAATCCAAATGACCCATATCCAATTTAAGCTGCAATCAAAATGAGCTACGTCATGAAAACAAAATTCGAAAAATGTGTTGAATGTTTATCTGTATCCGACGAATTTCAAATTCTAACCTCGTTAATGTCCACTTCGTATCTTTTATGCCTTATGTTTTCCCTTTACTGTTAGCAATACATCTGAACTAATACTTAAACTTAAATCATATGTAAATCATTATATGTATGTAATATTATGTTATGGGAAATGCCCTTATAAACATGAATAAAAGTTTCCTTTATAGCCATTGAAAAAAAAAGAATGTTTATTAAGTGTTTTTGAAAAGCTTAAAATGTTCCACTTACATGTTTTTGAAAAGTGCAAAATGTTGCATTTACATGTATTTGGAAATTGCAAAATGTTGCATTTTTACATGTTTTAGAAAAGTGTAAAATGTAATTACTATTTACATTTTTTTGAAAAGGTGCAAAATGCTCTAATTCCATGTTTTCGAAAGGGTGCAAAATGTTTTTCGTGTGTTTAAAAAGGTGCAAAATTGTCTAATTCCATGCTTTTAAAAAGTGCAAAATATTCTATTTAAATTGTTTTAAGATATGTTTCAATATTTTTGTAGGTAGTGGATATTGTTTTTAGCTACAAATGAATATAATTCATTTTGGTTCTTCACAGGCGATATGGGAGTAATTGTTACTTTATATTCAATTAAATTTCCAAAATTTCAATTTCCACGGGGATTATTCCACCGCTTTGTATCCTACTGGTGAGAGTTTAAGGTGAGGAATGAAACTAATACAAAGCAAAAGGGGGAAGCTGAATCATATTACAATTTGCAATCAAACCAATATGAGAGGTATGATAGTCACATGTAGCACTGTTGCCGGGCTAACGAACAGCAAATGGATACAGATTTAGGTACATAGGCTTTTTGTCTGAACACAATTATTATTAGAGATTCTGTTGACTGTCTGGAACTGGATGCGGATTTGGATCTGTCACTGACTTTATTTGCCTCCTCGTCCGTGTTTGACAACAAGAAGAAAAAAGAACGACGGGAGGGAGGAGGATAGTATCTCTTTCCCGAATTGATTTGATTTCAGATTCAGAATTTCAGAAACACAGAGAAAGAGAACCACACGCCTTGAGTACGTTTAGAATTTAGGGATATTTACATTGTACTGTGTACGGGATTTTGAAAAGGAATTATATCTGGTGTATCTGGCGATGAGTCTCTGTACAAGGAAGGAATTAAAGTGGACAGTTACAAAATAAAAAAATAGCGTGAGTGAAGAGTCGAAATGGCTCGTATGGAATTTAAGCTAAAATTAAAATTAGCCATGTCCACGAGACACTAAATGAGATAGATGCGTACAATTTTAATGGCGAGTTTTTAAAAAGGGCAAAATGTTCTATTTGCGTGTTTTGGAAACGGCCAAAATGTACTATTTAACTGTTTTTGAAGTGGACAAAATACCCTATTTACATGCTCTTGAAAAGTGCAAACTTCTATTTACGTGTTTTGGAAACGGCCAAAACGTACTATTTACATGTTAGCGAAATGTGGAAAATGTTCTATTTACAAGATTTTGAAACTTGTAAATTGCTCTATTTACATTACTTTGAAATGTGCAAAATATTTCATTTACATACATGGTTTTGAAAGGTACAAAATATTTTATTTACATTTTTTTGATAAGTCCAAAATTTTCCATTTACTTGCTGGTATGATCACCATATATTTTCGTTGTAGATAGAGCATTTAGGTTTTAGCTAAACACGGACATGGGTCATGTTGATTCTTCATCATCTACATGACACACACTGCATTCTCCTCATATCGTATGTGAAGAACCAAAATGACCCATATGCAATTTAAGCTACCACCAAAATGAGCTATGTCATTAAAACAAAATGAGAAACATCCGTAAATTGTTAATTGGGAGTTTTTGAAAAACGTAAAATGTTCTAGTTTCATGTTTTTCAACAATGTAAAATGTCCTATTTACATGTTTTTGAAAAGATGCAAAATGTTCTAATTCCATGTTTTTTGAAAAGGTGTAAAATGTTCTATTTACACGTTTTTAAAAAGGTACAAAATGCTCTAATTCCATGTTTTTGAAAAGGTGCAAAATGTTCCAATTCCATGTTTTTGAAAAGGTGTAAAATGTTCTATTTACACGTTTTTGAAAAGGTACAAAATGCTCTAATTCCATGTTTTTAAAAAGGTGCAAAATGTTCCAATTCCATGTTTTTAAAAGGTGCAAATTGTTCTAGTTCCACGTTTTTTGAAAATTGTAAAATTTTACACGTATAAAAAAATATTTACACGTTTTTGAAAAGGTACAAAATGCTCTAATTCCATGTTTTTAAAAAGGTGCAAAATGTTCCAATTCCATGTTTTTAAAAGGTGCAAATTGTTCTAGTTCCACGTTTTTTGAAAATTGTAAAATGTTCTAACTCCATGTTTTTGAAAAGGTGCAAAATGCTCTATTTAAGTGCTCTCAAGACATATTTGAATATTTTTGTAGATAGTGGATATTGATTTTAGTTTAAATTGGATATGGATCATTTTGGTTCTTCACAGACAATATGCAGCTTGCACAGGACTCTCTCGTCGCATTGTTATCCATGTGATGTGATCGCCTCTCTTTGCAAATGATTGCATTTTACACTTATTTAATTATCCTCTAATAGCATGGCTCACACCTCACGCCTGTATTCATTAGCTGACTCTGGCTGGCTCATATTTACCTTACGACTGACGTGCCGAGAACTCTCACGTCCGTCCACAACATGGTCCATAGTATGCACACACACGGTATACGGAATCAAACTCGACACACTCAACTGTGCTGGTTGGGAACAAACCCAGCCAGCACAGGTTGGTTAACCAGCACAGGTTGGTCTGGCGGTTAGTTAGTGGGTTGATTCCTGCTGGTTAAGCAACAGCCCAAGCACATTCTGAAATGGATGGGTGACCTGTGCTTGGTAATCCTGCAAGGCTCGGTGATATGTACGTTGCAGGTCCTAGTGAGATTGTGTATAAATGTTATTTCTCTGGGCTTTCTAGAGTTCCATATTTCTGAGTTTCTATGGTTCACTGGGTGGCATAGTTGGATTTAAATTTCCAGTGTTTCTTGAGTGGTACTTTAAGTGAATGAGATTTAATCCTAGAACTAGCCACTCGAACCTTTGGGATAAATAGAAATTTGTTCTCTAGAAAAAGGGCTCGAGTCCTCAAATTGTGGAGGAACCTCGAGTCTCAGTAAAATAATAGTGAAAACTGGGCTTACAAGAGATGAAATCTCAAATCCTTAGGGATTCTACCCAGATACGAAATATTATTACACTCGTTTCCATAATGCAAATCAATCAGAATTTTAAGAAGATTTAAAAAAAATATCGTCAAAAATTTGACATGCTTCAATATTAGACGGATCAATATCATGAGGATCATCATCATCTCATCACTCTCGGTCCGTGTTTGCATTATTGGCAGTTGGACAGAGCGTAGCATTAAGCACTTGAGCTCTCGCAGTCCACATTCCACATTCTACAAATTCGTCAATTCAACTCCATTTTCCTCTCTCTCCTATGCCTCATCATGTGAGACAGAAACGGCAAACGGCGAACGGCGAACGACTAAGGATTACGATTACGATTAATACAATAAAAAAAACTTGTACTGGATGTGGAGTCCTCGCAATTACATCTACGAGAGTCAGAGCAGAGAGACGAGGACGAGATGAAGATAAAAAAATAGTAGAGGGGAAGTGGAGGAGTAGAAGTAGAAGAAAAAGGCTATTGTATCGTATAGTCTACATCTCCCCCAGTCCGACTCCTACTACAACAACATCAACAAAACCACAACCACTCCTGCCCCGGCTCCTCCGGCCTCCGACACATTTCCCTTTTTCGTTCCAGCAGTCAGCAGACTCGCCGCCCAGAAATACACATTGTGGAAATGACATCTTTGGGAAGACAGGAAAACCCTGCCATCTCTCCCCGTTCAGGTACTATCATCCAACTAGAATCACTTCGTCTGTCTCGCATTTAAAACCAGCATTTTTGCATGGAAATTAACCACGTACCATTTTATCAATTAACCACATCATATCGTCTGTGAAGAACCGAAATGACCCATATCCAATTTAAGCTGGAATCAAAATGAGCTATGTCGTAAAAACAAAATGAGAAACATGCGTACAATGTTAAATAAGAGTTTTTGGAAAGCGTTGATTGTTCTATTTACATGTTTTTGAAAAGTGCAAAATGTTCTATTTACATGTTTTTGAAAAGGTACAAAATGTTCCAATTCCATACTTTTGAAAAGGTGCAAAATGTCCTGATTCCATGTTTTTGAAAAGTGCTCAATGTTCTATTTAAATACTCTCAAGACATATTTGAATATTTTTGCAGATAGTTGATATTGTTTTTAGCTAAAATTGGATATGGGTCATTTTGGTTCTTCACAGACGATATGTCACATTCGACAATTTTAGATACAAAGTAAAGTAATATGATACACAATGATTATAATATCCACACTCCTGTTTCCGTTATGCAGATGCAAACTGTGTCAACTTTAGAGATGAATTCAAAGAGTGCTACAAAGATGCAAGGCATATCTTAAGCTATATGCGTAGGTATATCTAAGAATTTTGAAATATTAGGACTTATACATTCATTTTTGATCCTTGGCCAGAATTACTACTTGACGACTTTGAGCAGTTGGTCTCGGTTTTGATTTTCGTTTCAATTTTGATTTTATTAAAAAAAGGTTGTCAAATTAATTTCAGGTTTAAATTGAAACTTATTTTATCTACTGTGTTGGCAGATGAGAAAGATATAAAGAATTAATTTTAAAAATCACAGCTGATTGAATTGCACAAAATTATGGTTTTCTATTGAGACTTTTATCTCTAAGCATTTGTTCACATCACTTTTTTAGTTTTGGTTTTTTCGTTTCGTTTTTTTCCCTTCGTCGTATCGTTCCCAGTTTAAAATCGTAAATGGGTCGACGATGTATTTCGTTCCCGCGTACTTGTTGACAGATCACATATAGGAAAATGGAGTGGAATCGAGGAAGGATAAGGAATTGAATGATCAATTAATTACTGCAGCGGTCAATTTTAATAGAAATTCTTCTCTGATATTATTTGCATGTTCCAAATATTAGTATTCATAGCTCTGCAAACATTCGGCATTCCTAGAGATGAGAACCAGCAGCAGCAGCAGACAGGAGATGTATTGCGAAGGCACTCGTCTACAGTCTACAGAAATCAAATATCTACAATGGAGTAATTATCATGTCATGAATCGAGAACGAGAACAAGAACGAGGTATTAAGATCGGTGCATACTACTTGAAGCATCCACCGCGTTGAGATTGAATTACATTTTATTTTATTTTATTAAAAATGTTGAAATAATCGTTCTCTTTCTCTCGTTAGTCAAGTAATGAGGAGCTGAGCGACAGGTGAGAGTCGTCAATTGAAATGGCTTCAACCCAGGCACAGAGCCACTAGATACTAAATACTCTTCTCGTTCTACACTTCTGCGGATGAGACATGCAAATATCTCAACTTTGAGTAAGACTTGGATCGCTTCATGTAGATGGACAGTCCTCAATCGAACACGCAATACTACGCTTTTTCGTCCGGAGCACGTGAAAGACGCTCCTCAAGTGTTCCTTTTGCACTCGACTGCAGTTCAAATAATTATTGACATTCAAATCCAATGATCGAGTCCAAACCGGACGCATTGCACTATTGCACTCTCATCCGTCTCCGCGTCTCCGTATGGAAATGTGATGCGAGAAGTTTGATCTCTGATCTGTACCCTGCGTACCACACACACACGCCAATCAGTTCTAAGGCCAAACAACTGTTGCTCTACGATTCATGCTCAGCACTTTAAAATGTCCTGTATTTGCACTGGATGTTAATGAGGGATTTAAAGCCTACTCTTGGAAACGTCCAAGGCCTAACCTCATAATATGCTTTTTTTCACTTTTTTTAAGGATTTACACAGGGATTAATTAAACATCTTTTGTGAGTGATCTTCTCGTTGAATTGACGAGTGTGGAGGGAGTGAGGTGTGGAGAAGTTCACGGGAGCAGAATGAGTGGAGATGTAGACAAACAAGTGGGGAAAGCCACGTGTACTTAATATTCAAAAGGAAAACCAACAATTAAATATTTTTCTTCTGTGTCGAGTATTTAATCAGGGCGTCACACAGGGTGCAGCAGTCGGAAATGAATCTTCTATATTTTTTTGTATTTGTACTGCACTGTGCCAAAGATGAAACGAAAGAAAAGAGTCGTTGTTGCAATTTTCTAAATTTTCTAAAATTCTCTTGTTGGAATTGATCCTGATGTGACTATGGACTGGGACTGCACACCGTTCGCGTTTACCGCTATAATGCTATTTTATGGAAATTCCAGGAGGGAGTCAACCTTAATGAAAAATTATGGTATATTTTTTTTGTAGCAGTATATGATATGAAAAAGTCGTGGACAAAATTTTATCAAAATATGTCTGCAGGATTGGCGCCAAACAAAATTCGAATTTCAAATTTTAGCATTACGTAAACGGGAAAAGGCTTGAACTTCAAGTTAAAAGATGTATCTCAGTTTTTTTCGAAATTTCGAAATTTATTATTATTTTTGTAGCCTAATGTATACAATTATACATACATCGTCGCTATTTGGTGTGCTTTGGATATTACGGTCGGTACAAATTATTGAAGTTATTGTTTTATAATTGTTTTATAATTATTTAATTATAAACTGTGCTAAAATCATTAAATTCAGAAATGTGTTTCCGCCGCAAATGCGGAACCACAGGAAATAGCGACGATGTCTGTATAATTGTATACATTAGGCTACGAGAAAAAAAATAAATTTCGAAATTTCGAAAATAACTGAGATACATCTTTTAACTTGAAGTTCAAGCCTTTTCCCGTTTACGTAATGCTAAAATTTGAAATTCAAATTTTGTTTGGCGCCAATCCTGCAGACATATTTTGATAAAATTTTGTCCACGACTTTTTCATATCATTTACTGCTACAAAAAAAATATACCATAATTTTTCATTAAGGTTGACTCCCTCCTGGAATTTCCATAAAAAAGCATTATAGGGGTAAACGGGAACGGTGTGGACTGGGCCTCATCCCTTGAGTGACAAAGATATTGGATCAAAATGTCTTATCTGCTGATGATGGCTGTGGACGGGGCTGGGGATGGGAGGAGATGAGCCCGTAGTGGTAACTGCACAACGTATTTTCGTCTCCGTCTTCTCTCCTGATTTCTTCGTCTGGTCGTGATGTGGATGTACACTATGTGACCATGTCATATCGTACACTCGCTAATCTTGCCAATGTCTTGGTGTGTAACTGTGTGGCTCTTACGATTAAAAAAGAAACCCGAAATAATGTGGTGAAATTATGAAATACTTTTTAGAAATCACAAGATTTTCGTTTTGGTTTTTGATTTTGAAGTTGGTGGAGAGAGAGACAGAGAGAAGAGTGGTGGTGTTAATGCCGGAGAACAATGCAAGACTATAATCGAAAAGGACAGCTGATATTAAATTTATTTTTTAGGCATGGAGACGAAATTATAGGCTTTGGTCAACCAGGGAAACGAGTCTGCCGCCTTCCTTTTTCTTAATACCATTGCACTACAATCATAGTACGTACTTATGTAGCCAGGACTGAGGGCTATGCCCAGGATATAGAGACTCGGATACAGGCGTACGATTATTATTACGTAGTGCCTGTATAGATATAGCTATATAGTGCAGTATACTCCTTGACTTTTGATGTACTCGCTCATATCAAGTCAAGACAAGTCCGCACGCATTCCACCATGTTTTCTTTTGCCTCCAAACTTTTCGTTAGAGAGAGAGAGTAAATCTTTTATTTACAACTGGCGCACTATTACGCTTGCCATTGAGACACAGTAAGAACAAAACACGTTAATCACAGGTTAATTATGGTTTTTGTAAAACAAAGGATAAAATTATTTTAAATGATCAAATTAAAATCAACTATGAGATAAATTCATATTATATAAATGATTATGGGCGATTCGACAAGATCCACGAATTGTAGCAACTACGATTTCTTTAATCATTTTTGATGGAAGACGCAATTCTTTGCGAAATGATTCAAAGAACTCAGTTATAGTGCCCCTAGCTCCAACGAGAAGTCCAACCACTTCCAACTTCTTCAGTTTGTACTTGTCCAGGAAGTAAGGAATGCAAGGGTTATAATGAGCCTGCTTTTCCATATTAACTTCTTCCGCTTGACAACAAGATTGCTCCATACGTATTGTAGGATCCAAAATGTACCCTGACAGCTGATCTTTGCGCCAGCAGATGATATCAACCCGTTTTGAAGCACCATCAGTCACTTCTTCATACACAATCCAATCAAGAGTTCTCAGATGATTAGCAATGATAGTCCTAACTTCATGATGTCTACTATTTCTCAGTAAGCTTCCCACATGGCATTTCCCTAGAACATGAGCGAGGGTTTCTTTCTCCTTGCAGTGTCTGCAAAGGGATGAATCTAGAGAACGACCTGGAATTGCTTTAACAGGATAAACATTAGCAGACATTTTTAAAGCATTTAACCACTCTGAAGACGTTAAGCCACGCTTTTCAATAATAATTTGGTTGCCATACGGACACTCTTTATACAATTCAACGCCTTGTCCCCGAAGTGGAAATGAACACCATTGAGCATACTCCTGAATCCTTAAACTTTCTCTTAAAATCTTGCCTGGTTTTGTTTTAGGACGCAAATCAAACTTAGCATGAATTTCCTCCCCATCAAGTTTCAAAGCTTTAATACAACATTCCATTTCGGATTTCAAATCTTTGACGAATGGGATATATGGGTCATTACAACTTAACAACACAACACAAATGTTATAATGTTGAATAAATGCTTCCCAAGTGGATTTTATTATTTGAAGTCCCCTGCACTTTTTTGAGGTGTACAATAATGCATTTGGAGAATCATGGGGAATTGCAAGGATATCTTTAACGGCACTTCGAATAAGTTTATCCAAGTCTTCAAGAAATTTTTGGGGCAATTTATTTAACGGGGCTGTTTGTAGTGAATATGTAAGACAAGGCCATAAATATTGATTAATAATAGCAATCTTTTGATTTGGGAATAACATGGGCGTTCCAACTAGATTTTGCAAGTCTTTAGCAAAGTTTAGTATTATTGAAGCCGGATCAAAAGAAATTTCATTATTAAAGTTGACACCCAGGTACTGTACGGTTTCATCTTTCTTTATGGATTCAATGACATTATTATCATCAACCACTAGCGGATCTTCACACAATTTTCCTTTCACAATGTTAATGACCTTACACTTACTTATATTAATGTCATATCCAACCTTGTTAAAATTAGCAATCGCAATTTTAGTCAACTCTCTTGCTCCTTGAAGAGAACCAGATATTAAAGCCACATCATCCGCAAATCCTCTTCCTGAGACATTAGGGACATCATCGTGTAGGTGAAACCAGTATGCATCACTTACTTCACGCTCATTAAGTTCTTTTAATAAATGATCGATGGAAATATTAAAAAGTTGCGGAAAAAAGGGGCGAACCTTGGAAAACTCCTTTTTAAACAAAAATGGGCTGCGACATACCTTGGCGAGTTCGAATTTGGGCTTCATTGTCAACCATTAAACATAAAATGAGAGATTTAAGCGTTGAAGGAATCAGTTTAGCTTTCAGTGTGTTGGAAGTGTGGGTGTGAGAGGTTTCCTCAAATGCTTTACTCACATCTAAAAATACTACACAACAATCAATTTTTTCCCGCTTAGCTTTCTGAAGACAACCATTAACTATTGAGGTGTTAATAAATGTGCCAGGACATTTAGAAAACCCAACTTGATTTGCATTAATGTGCACATGTGTTTGTAAACGACGATCCAAAATTCGCTCAATTATTCTGCGGAGTATTGAACATATCGAAATTGGCCTCCAGTTACCCACATCAGATTTATCTCCCTTTTTATGGATTAGAATAGTACGGGCCTTTCTAAAACAGGATGGAACAATGGTCCATGTCTCCATTATGGTACCAACTAGAGCAATCGTGGAAAAACAGCAAATGTGTTTGATACTACGTATCGCAACACCATCCAAACCACTCGAAGAATCAGAATTTATACCTTGTACAGCCCACTTTACCTCCTCCTTAGTAATTCCAGAATGATAGGATTGATCAAGTTCATCTTGTTCTTTCTGCGAAAACTCAGGAATATAATCTTCCAAAATTGAATTATTAGGCACACCCTATCGAGTATTATACGACTCATGAATGGACTCTAAGGAAATATTGCAGCTGCTGGAAGCAAAAGACGATTTTAATAACATTCGGACAGCCTTACGTCGCGAGTAGCGGTATAGATGTTCCAGTAACTCAAAATTGTATTTTTGCTTTCTCTTTTCTTTGTCCCTTTTAGAAGCTCTTTGAGGATTAGATGAGTCAGAGTAGTGTTTTTGCGAATTCACAAACGTTTCTCTACGTTTGCGCGCTTCAAACTGTTTTTGGGCTGAGTGCTTTGGACCTGGAAGGACATCTTTGGATTCCTTTATTATTAAAGCAAAATTTGCAACTACATCGGAAAAGTCAGAATTACTAGGCCTTGTATGTACCATTTCTTTAAGCTGCTCATCTATAACAAGAATCTTGATTTTAATAGCTTTCATTTCATCTGAGTTCTCTATGTTAACTTCATCCCCAACACTGTCTTCAAAATTATTTTCATAAGAATCGACTAAGGAATCTTGATATTCTTTTGGATGCGCCTTACTCATGTGAATTTTCACACTAATATATAATTTACTGCACACAGGACACGGTTCAAGATCTTTATCGGAAGTTGAGGTAGTGACAAGTGTAGAATTGTTAGTTTTCTTTTTTTTGAATTTCGCCATTATTTTTTTTGAAACCACTTGAATTACTTATTTAATTTATATTTAAATTATTTCTAGAATAATAAAAATTAGAGCGAATCAAAATAATTTAAGACTCTAAGTCCCGCCCCCAAAATAAAACTGTTCGAAGTAGTAAAAGTAGTATAAAATTTAAAACTAACTAATAGCAATCTGAATGAATTTACACACAAAAGAATCAAAATGTGGCGAAGGTTTTTGTCCCTGACGAGCGAAAAAATAATACGTCCTACCTGATCAACTCACACCACCCACCAAATTAATTCCCTCCTCCAAACAAAGACGTTATGTCCCGGACCCCATATGTACGATATTCGTGATATCTTGTCAGGGATCGTCTATAATGAAGTCCTTTAAACATCAAAGTTTTAGGTACCTGCATTTTTAACATTAGAAATTTTGTCAGCATATTCTAACATACATGTAATAATCATATTTTTATTAATTATAGATATTAAGAAATCGTCCATAATGACGTCCTTCAAATATTCAAGTCTTAAGTACCCGCATTTCTAACATGAAAAATTTTTTCAGCCTATTTTAACATACATGTTATAAGCATATTTTTTATTGGTTACAGATATTAAGGAATTGTCCATAATGACGTCCTTCAATTATTGAAGTCTGAAATACCCCAATTTCTAACATCGAATATTTTCAGCCTATTTTAACATACATGCAGTGAACTTACCTAGGTATATTCGTTAAAGATAATCAGTGATCGTCCCTAATGACGTCCTAAAATATGGTAAGGCATAGATCTTAAGTGAGGTCATTAAAATATTACCATCCAGCTCTTTCTTTTAGCAAAAACTTGTATTTAGCCTACTTTTACCGGCGCTGACTGCGACAGCTTCATGCAAGCCCTACTACAAAAGCATTGTTTACAGGTGACTAAGCCAATTTGCTGTAAGCTCAGCATCTACTTCGGGCCCACGGATTTTTTGACATGATTCTGGCATCATGAGGAATATTGTGAAATAAATGCATTAAATCCCAATTGCAATAAAAATTCACACTATCAGTGCGCAAATTCATACTTTCATTTTCGCGAATTTCATTTCCAGGGCTGCTTACACCTTACTAGTTTAAACTATGATTAGGGGTATGCACACTTGAGCTTGGGGTCGTAAATCCCGGTGCACCTTAACGTCGACCCAAACTGGACGTCCTCCTGTGTAAATAAAGAGAAGAGGCTGGTTTATTCAGATGCATGTTGAAGACGTGGTTAATAGGTGATACGTAGTGTTGTTGGCGTTCCAAGTAGGTGAATGTGATCGGTTGGGCTGGCTGGAAAGGTGATTTGAGGTTTGCTGCGATTAGAATGAGGTGTGAGGTAGCTGAGACCCAGTGTGAGGTCTGGGACCAGGTGGGCTGACAGCCGACTTGGGGCCTGGGACCAGGACTTGGAGCTAGGACCAGGTTGGAGAGCCGAGCTGGGGTATGGGACCAGAGCTAGGAGCTGGGACCAGGACTTGGGTCTGGGACCAGGTGAACCGAGATGGGCCTGGGACCAGGTGAGCAGAGGTTGGGTCTGGGACCAGGTTCCGAGATACCAGGCGTTAGAATCACTGAATGAGCAACATAAAGACTCAGAGCAATTTTGCTATGTTTACGCTTGAAGTATAGGACTCTAACTTTTTTCTCTTTCCTCTGCACTTCTCCACTATGAAATCTATATTTTCCCTCAGAGCATCTAGGTTGCATCTGAGGTTAATTCACAAAACACCAATGACATGGAAAGCGGCATATGATTCTATGTTTAAACCAAGCCACATTCTTTTCAGCATTGGGAAACGTGCATAAATTCCGTGGTACAAAAATCGGGAATTTAGAATCCCCCCCCCAGTTTTTGGTACCAACGCCCATGCAAAAGCATACGCAACCTGAAACCCTACCCCCTCGACGCACGTCATAATTTATGCACGCTCCAGGTACTATTAAAACCATTGCCTAACTGAAATCTTATTCTCTTGAAAGACTATAATGATACCATCTGCTTTACTATACGGCTGCAGTGTAAAAACATTTACGGTTCTTGAAATTTAAAAAAAATAAACTCTATCACAATTAGCACGAACCCAACCCCAACTACTTATGAATTTAATAGTAGCGTGTTTGCTTCATTCAATTAAAAGAAAAAATTTTGAAGCGAAGGAACCATAAATGAGCACAGAGGTGGCATTTACTTACATTAGTGATAGTGGAACTCTTTTTATTTAAGTTACAATTTTTCACACTATAAATGCGGTATATTGGTGGATTGTTACTAATTTAGTAAATATTACAATAATAATATGAAGTACTTGCATAATAACAAAATACAAACTATGTAGTAACATTTTCAAGACGAAGAAGGAAATAAAGAAATTTTGATTATTTAGGGTTTTATGACTGAGAAATTAGAATTTTAATTCACTTTACAGAGTACTATTTTTAGATATTTTTGTAGTAAGTACTATGCTTAGCGACATATTTGACATTCATTCGCCTACTCAAAATAAAATTATCAAATACGGACTGAAATAAACCAAATTAGCTGCATAACGCATTAGTCGTGACTCATGAGTAACAATGAATTTAGCTTATTCACACAAGCCAATAATAGCATAAAAATAAAAACATACAGATGAAACAGACATTATAAATACGAACACATTTAAAATTTACTTGACATACTTATTTAAATATTAACTTAATGATTACTAACAACATTAGATAATCCCGGCAATTTATAAAGATTTAGAATATTATTTTATGAGCGTTCATTTCAATAATAAACAATTCGTGGAAAATTAAATATACCTATATTTATAAATTATTTCATAAATGTATCCCTTTCTTCTTCATAGCTAACTTACTAGTTAGTAGTTAGACTTAAATATTTCTAATAAGTATTATTTAATTTTATAAGGAATATTTTATATGGAAGTGAGCAAATAATAAATTATCGTTGGAAAAGTTTTAATGAAATCCCTGGTGACGTCGGATGATTTGGAGATCCCATTTGTGTCTGGAAGAGGATAGTACTTTGTTGTGTTTGAAAAAGCGCTGGACATGAAAATGAATACACAAAAATACGATCATTTAAATTACTTGTCAACAATTACACAACACAAAAGTAATCAGCAGAAATGATAATTAATAAATAATATAAGTGTAAATAAAAAGTGGATGTTTACTAAGTGAAAGATACATGAGTGAATCCGTACTTTTATGACCGTATGCCGGTGGCCTCGGCCTTTCCATCCGAGTTGACGAGAAAGCGGTCATTCCAGGCGGACTTGTTTTAACTAAACTTGGGGGTGAAGTCAAGTGCATTCCTGCGATTTTAGGTGGCTCAACTAATTCTGTGTTGATTATTATTAGGCAACAAAAACAAAAATCATAAGAAACCAAGAAATGATGATAATCTCTGAACGACAAACCAATAGGTTTTCATAAACACTACTTGGGACTATGGTCTATCGGATAAATCTAGTAGCCCATAGATAAAATAAAGGTTAAATTTATACCATACGCTTAAAAATAGAGCTTTATTTGGAAAATTGATCCTTTAAAATTATGATGTAAAAAATAGGTAGAAATTATAAAGACGGTATTTGATATTGCCAAACTTACTGTGTGGAAATAGAAGACTGATTTTTGAAAAGTCACTTTGTTTCTCCTTGTCCAGTAAATTCGGAAATTGGTACGACGTCTTAGCCTGACACAGACACGGGTGAGTAGTCGTCTTTCCAAATGCAACATGCTTTTTATCTCCCACTTCTCCTGAAGTTCCTGGTGTCGGGGTCCCTGGGGCGGACGATATAGTAAACTCCGCAGTTTCCCCAATCAAGTACCTTTGCAGATTCCGATGAGTTTCGGAAACACTCACTACTTCTTCATGTAGTACTTGAACTTTGGCTGACAGTACTATTACAGCGTCCCTTGTGGCTTGCGTCGAGGCGTAAAGCTCTGAAATCATTATTTTGGTCAAGTTCGTCCATTTAGAATTCAATAAGATTAATTTACTTTACTTATGTAAAGTTATAAAGCACTAATACAGATATCAAGGGAAAATTACCTTCAGCAGTAAAGCTATTTTAAGTTGTGAGGACATAAGACAAACTATTCTTAGCCTTTTCGATCTCTCTTAAATAAGTATTCATGCGTTCTTTGAATGTTTCCACAAAACGGACAAAGTACTGCATAGGTGTATTGTGATCTGCTTGTGAGCCGGACAGAGTCTCGTGGGTCTGAGTTGCCATTTCCGCATCCCTTATTGCCTTTAAATATTTAAAATATACAGCTAAAAATTAATACCTTGCGTTTCAATATTTCGAAATCGTCAGACTATACTATACTATGTGTTTATTACTTCATGAATTTTGGCATGACAAATTCAAATTAAACATTACAGGTTTTCGGAATTAACTTACTTGATGAATTAAAGCACGAATCGCTTCAAGATTACTAATTTGTTTATGTCCAAGATTTGCAAGCGCCACGCCAGAATTTCGAAAAATAGACTTTCCATCCGTTTTCATCATTTCTTCAGCCGCCTTCATTTCTGCCACGAAGGTCTCAAATTCCGCCTTGATCTTACGGATGAGCACGAAACTAGCCTCTTTGAACAAGGTGGAGCGAGGCTCTCTTATCGAAAATTCACAAACATGTTTCTGCAGAATAGAATCATGAACTTTTTCGATGTTTTCGTTATCTAGTTTAGCTTCTATTAATGTGACACTAATTTCAGCCTTGTAGCGATTCACAATTTCTTGGACTTCTACTTCTAATGTTTCTCAAGCTTCAATTCTTCTGAGTCGATTAAAATGATTCTCCGACTCAATTGATCTATGAACCTGATCCAACCGACTAAAGTTAGTCCAACCACTTATCTGAATTGCTGTCGTCTCAGAAGAGTTAGAAAACCTTTTTAAGATTTCTTTGACCAGAAAATCCTCGCTAAAAGCATCAAACCTTTCTTCCATAACTTCCATGATGAGATCGTATGTAGCAATCGTCTCTGCTTTTTCCCTGGTATCAGCTGCCTTTGTAAGTTTTTATTTTGTAGAACAATCTGCAAATTTTGAGGATCATATAGTTCTTCAAATTCAGCAACTCTAGAACATCCTATTCAACTCCGTTGACTCACGTAGTTGTGCCCACTAACACTTCCCTGATTTCTTTAATGAGCTCTTCCTTCGCGTCTTGGAACACACTAGAGCGAGGCTTCTTTTTGTTAAACTCAGCGAGTACACTTTGAAGTACGGTTTCGTTAAATTTTTCGAGGTCTTCCATAGTCAAAACCGTATTCTGTTGTTCCAGATCAGTCATGCGACACCTCATCTCACTCGTGTACTTGTCAACCATTGCCTTGATATCCAATTTGAGACTTTTGTCGGCCTCAATTCTTCTCAGTAGGTTCATGTGCAGGAGAATATTTTTCTTTGATTGGATTAACCTGCAAAGTTTGGCCACTGCTTCATCTAGCTGACTTAGGTCTGCCAAGTCACAACAATTCTTAAATATCTGAATTACTTTCCTTTCGGCAGACTGAAAATGTTTTTGGAAAAAAGTCTTATCCAAAAAGTACTCCCCCAAAGTAGGAAAATTCCTACTTACCCCATCACTCTCTGCCTCAACACTTTCTTCAGTGTCGTCGTCCCCGGATTTAGCATCTCCCCATCGTGTGGAGCATCAAAACGGCTAAATCCAAACGTGCTTGAACGAGAAGAGCTTTACCATAAAAAAAGTAAGGTTTCGCGTAGCCAATTTTGAAGGAGTGAGGACCATGAGCGTAGGCCAAAATTCGACAAGCCTGTCAGTGCGGAACATGTTAAAGGTGTATTCTTCATGAGATGCATTCTTCCTTGTTGGCTTCGCCAGAAGTGACGCTATAAGGATGAGATACCCGCCACATCCGTCTTTTGAACCATCTTTTTTTGTATACTTGTTTAGAGAGAGCTGGGTAAATAACCTGCAACGACAATAAGGTAACTTTTACTTAAAAATTGGGTACAACCTCAACAGCCCAAGGCTTTACTTCAAGAAATATGCAAATGCGCAGGGGTTAAACAGTCTACACGTAAAATAACCGTTCGGCATTGCGTACACACGGAGATAACTTTCGTAGGTTACATAGTTATAGCCATTGCGCACTGAGCCCCTAACGAGGTGACTTTCGTAGGTTACTTCGTTAGGTAAATCACTCCGCACTAATAACGCTTGTAGGTAACTTACGTAGAAGCGACAGCACGGACTACCTCACCTAACTTAAAAAGCTGTGCCGTGATTGGTCAAACCACATCGCGGTTTCAGTTTTGCTCTGAGCCAATGAGCAACGCAGCCCAAGGATAAAAACATCCTTGATTTTAGGGAGGGAAAAAATGAAATGTGTGGTGACGGCAGGACCTTTAGGTAAGTAGCACCCGCACTGCACAAACCACCTACCTAAGTATTTAGGTCTCGCCTAACGCGATTTACGGAGGTAAAAAGTTAGGGTAAACCACGCCTACTTAGGCTTAGGATAAGCTCTCCGCACTGCACCTAGCTAGGTTTTTTACGAAAGTCACCTCCGTAGGTGCACAGTGCGCAATGGCTATTTAGGTAAACCTCTCCGCACTTTTAACGCTTGTAGGTAGCTTCTGTAGAAATGACGCCCTGGATTAGCTCACCTAAGCTACGAAGCTCTGTCGTAATTGACCAATAAGACTCGCGGGCTCATTTTTGCTCAGGGCCAATAAACGAAAGTTTTAAAGGCATCCTTGTTTAAGGGAGGAAAACATGAAGCGTGGTAAGTGCAGGAATTTCATCAAAATTGGACAAGAACTGTAGAAGTACAAGGGTCGCAAAATATTAAAATTTGAATTTTTTTAAACTTTGGCGGGCCACTGTGACCAAACAACGCAAAATGCAATCTAGTTACTTTGGTTCTGTACTACTCAAAAGTAGCCAAATTTTATAAAATGGGTGATTTTAAAATGTTGGTGTACCACTTGGCGTGGTTCCCTTGTTAGACCCGCGTACTATTACAGACCCGCGCATTCTTATCCAATATACGGTACTTCAAACTAAGATTTAAAAAAATGTGCTTACTCTCAATTGATCTTCAGTCCAAAGAAAAGGTCACTCTTAATTTTGTTGTTTAGACTAAAACTAGAACTTAGAGTAGTAATAAATAATGTGTAATAATATCACTGTGTGTGTGTAGTGAAAGTGAACACTAGTGTGTATATGGCTAGATGTATTCAATACAATAATATTATAATTCAGAAAAAATGTTTTATAAATGATTATATTAAAATTAGAGTGTAGAGGAGTGGAACGTGAGGGTTCCTGGCAGAGGTGTCTGGGAATCGGAAATAACTAATCGTCGACTATTCTTTTTACTAGCGGGAGTCTTTCCAACTTTTTGAAATTTACGTTGGGGACTAAGTTTTTTGTTAGGTGGTACAGTTTTTGCAGCTGAAGTTTCGGAAAATGTTGGTATGCTTTCTAAGCCTAATGCCTCTAGCCCAGAAACTAATCTGCTAATTCCTTCACGCAAATAATCCCTAGAAGCCGAATCTTTAACAAGGGAAATGCCTAACTCAAATTGTGATCGAATACTAGAAACGTCTACACCGTCATCAATACTAAGAAATGCTAAGTCTATCATATGTGCTTGTCTTTCTTCGGCCAGCTGCTCTTTAAACGAATTTGTGTCAATGCAAAGTTCTCTTTCATCTTCATCAAAATCTTCACTTTGTTCAACATGCTCTTTTTCTTGTTCCAATAAATATGTACAAACTAAGTGTATGTGCTTGCACATATTGTTTCGAAATGAATTTTCTGGGCAATCACATATGTATTCGTGCATACACGCAACGCAATGTCTACAATATAATTGGCATTTATCTTCGTAAGGGCATTTGGTTCTGATTCTATAAACATTGTAGGGCATTTTAAACTGATTAGCGCTTTGAAAAGATTTAACGGTCCAATAATCCTGAATAGGCTGAACTAAATCGGTGGACCTTTCCCGACTTTTTTTGTGACCCTCTCTTAACGTGGTGTCCTTAGTTCCTAATGTGCATCTTTCCATACGAATAAGTCTATTAACCTGCAAATTTCTGAGAAACTTTCTAACTGCGGCAAAGCCAATATCAAGTCGTTTAGTTCTTTTACCTTGCAAGTAATAATATTTTATTTGTTTGTGAATACATTCAAGTAACATATTAGTATTCAGTCCGTAGTGTTTTCTGTAGCAATAAGCCCAGTGACGTTTGCGATTAGAGTAATGTTTAGTCATGTACGTGTGAAACTCAGATGGAAAAATGGAAGATAGAAAAGTTTCATAAGCTTTTTCAAAAGTTAGTGGATCGGGTTCTTGAATAATGGAATGAAGCTGCTTGTAATACTCTTCTCGTTTTTTTGAGTCCAGTTTACACAGCGCTTTATGCCAGTTACGTAACACGTGCCACGAACACAATAACTTATTTTCGGCCTCTCCCATCACAGTTTTCCAAGCGTTATAAAAAGCGATCTCATCATCAGACATAAATACCCTTGGCCGAGTAGCAATGCCCATACGCACTTTAATCTGCTCAAAAAATACTTCGTACGTCAGTTCGGACTTGCAACTGTGAAAGAAGAAACTAACCGGGAAAGCTTGACAGTTTGAATCTACCACTACTAACGTCGTCATCTCAAAATTATAGGAATTTGTCCCATGGGTGGAATCAATACAAATAATGTTATTACCATGATTACGTAGCATTTGCTCCTGAGCTGTGTTCATATAACCTAAAAGAAAATCATCCTTGTGTAAGTTCGGAAAATCTGAGCTGACTTCACCTTGCTTTTTATAAATCAAAATACTGTTTTCTTTTTGTTTCAGCCGATTTACAGTTATACTTACACTGACCGCGTCGTTGGAATGCAATTTAATATCGCTTGCAATACCAAACTTTCTGTCAATGTTAGCTATATCCTGTGTGGTAGTTAAATGTAATCGTTTTAACGGGCCTTTTATCTGATTTCTAATGTCATCAAGTATTCTTGCCATTGGTACACCATCAATGCGTTTTCGAGCTATCATTAGTTTTTGTGATTTCGTTAGTCCAACTGTACCGGGTTTGTTTGTGTGACCTATATGTGTTGTGTGGTAAGTGATGTGTATCTTGTCCTCAGAATATTTTACTTCTAACCTTGATGGACATGCTTGGCCAATTTTAATGCTACCTGCTTTTTTTAAATTTCTACTATTGCCTTTAGCCTTGGATGTGTAAATTCCGCTTCGATTACACCTATAGATTTCAGATTTAGGGTTATCGCTTGAAAAAGTGTAAGATGTTCTATTGTAAACTGTAAAATTGTCTGCCTGTAAATCTTCTTTAAATTTTGTAAAATCTTGTTTGGTCTGAAATGTTCGCTTTTCAATTTTTATGTCAATATTATGAGTGCATTTTAGATGTTCGTCTAATTTACTATACCGTGAGGTCGACCATGCACAGTGAGCTGTAGGACATTTTATTGAATCAAAGGGCCTGATTGTTGTTTTGGGTGTATTGTGTACTTTTAAATGTCTTTCAAAATTGTTTTTCCTGTCAGTCGTGTGTGAACAGTGTGGACAAGTATACACTGTTTTGACCTTATTAGAATTCGATTTTGGTTTTTTCTTTACAACAGTTGGTTTTGGTTTGATTGCCATTATTGGTGGAGGCCTCTTATTAACGACTTTGGAGATAGGTGCTCTGAAATCCTCCATGTCTGATTCGACGTCACTATTTGCTAAACATTCTTCTGCGCTTTTAGTGGTTTCATGAGCTGACCGTTCATTATCTTCATCGTTTTCGGAACTACTACTATTAATATACTCTGGACTTATTACGTTCTTCTTCTTTACTTTTCGAGAAATGACCTCGGAGCATGAATTATCTGTTCGTCTCAAACTTCTAAATCCATCATCTTGTAACGTAACTTTATTTTCTTGATTTTCCATGCCCCCGCAAAGACGCGCCAGTACTTGCAATGTAGACTCTGGGAAAATATTATTTAGCAACACAGTACTTTTGCTCGACACGTCCATGCCCTTATACACCAATCGAGAATTTTGTGGTAGTTTACCTAAAATATAAAATAACGTAAACTTACAAAATTTTAAAGCACTAGTGCAAATCATTAAAAAGGTAACTTTTTGATATATTTATACCTTCACGAAAAAGCTGTGAGTTAACAGTGCTCATGTAAGTGAGTTCAGTAACAACAACTGTTACTGTTTTCCCTTCGAGTGTCTTCACAAATATCGGAAACTCGTCTGCAAAAAAAATAAATGTAATTATTGAAACAATGTTAACGTATGTGCTTACTCTTTCAATTAAGCATTACACTGCTATTTACTTAGTGGCATAATACGGTCTGATTAGATTACTGGGCATAAGATACTGCCCCAGTAGTCACTGGCACTAATAGTACAGTGAAATTCGTATAAACGGGATTCTGAAACGGCATTAACTGACTTTGCACGGACAACATTTGAACTATGTTACTCCGTTACCAAGAATAACAACTTATACTATATACCATGATATAAACATAGTGTCATATACTAATCTCGCCCTGGTATATGGGGTTACCCCCTTTTCAAGACGGATCTTTCCATTGATTGACACCCAAGGGTTAAATAGTACTTATGTCGTGTGCCTCATAATTTAAAACTCACTTTACGGTTTTTATAATTGAAATAGCAAAACCTTTTGGTTGAACCAATGATAAAATACGAATTAGTATATGTACTCGAACTATCTGTAATTTCGTAAGTAAAAAAACATTAATCCCCCTAAACCGGAGTAAGTTCTAAATTATTTGACACTGTATACCATCATATAAGATAAGCAATTTATCTCGAATAATCAATCTGTAAATAATGAATGTTGTATGGGCTGAGGCCAAATCGACCAAATGAATAAATTATTATTATATAAGATAAGCCTAGTGCACATACGGAATATTTGAATGAATTACGACAGTGGGATATGTGTTAAGACAATACAGAAAGTCTACTAAAATTCTACAATTTTTTTGTGACAAGCACTCATACATACACCAGCTGCCGAAAAAAATTTGGATTTCAAAATATATATTTTTGCTTGTCTTATATGATAGGAATTTTTCTAAAATTTATATTGCAACAAAGTTTATCGAATTTTTACAAACGTAGGAATTACTTTTTAGATATTGTCCTGCAGATCACAAAACTTTAAACATTTTGAAAATGGGACAGAAATTGTACGAGCTGCAGGTCAGCACGGAGTTAAAAAAAATAAAAACGTAATTCTTTTTTAAAATGTGGTTTTTTGAGAATTCGCGAGCGACCTATTTCAGACAAATTGACCTTTGTTCGCATATGTGGGTTAAAGCCCATATAATTCTGAGTATAATGAACGTAGATTTGCACTTGTACGTTACCAACTGTCATACTCCTTTTATAATGAAAACCACAGGTTTCCCCATTTACTTAATGCTAAGCATTAAATTATTTGGCGTGGGAGCGGTTTGTTCGATTGTCCCCAAAATTTGCAATGCAGTACATCCATGCATAGGTACTTTTCAAAAAACATGAATATCTCTAAAGTGAATGGAAAAGTATAGTCTTAAATATGATGGGCAAAAAAATGTGAACAAGCATTCACAAATGTTGGGAAACAGTAAAAAATGTAATAATACACATTATTTCCCATAAAATACATGAAAACATGGGCGAAGGATCAAATCCGTTAAGTTCCATTATTTGCTAAAAGCAAATCCGCTAACTTCCATTTTTGCTAAGAAGCATATCCGCAAACTTCGACTTTTGATTTAAATAAGCAATTTAGCTGACAAATTAACATGGATACGAAAACTGCAATTGCTCTAATTGCATATTTTAAAACGTAAAATGTTCTAACTATACGAATGCTACCACTGCAAATGGTTCTACCTAAATGATTTTAAAACTGTGCCGACTACTTATGCCGACTAACCCCAACTATCTCCCCGCAATCAGTTTCGGTGAGAATGTGTTTTGAACAGTTATTACAGGGGCTTGAAGAAAATGAAAACAAACTTTCTTCACTAGTTAAAATGACAGTAAGTTTTGTGATTGTTTTCTCCAACAAGTTTTCGACTATCGCGGGGAACATCAGCCAGAACGTACTCCATAAGTTGAGTGAACTGAAATACACTTCGGACTGCAGCTGTCGTTCGTTGTTTTATGGTTTCCCACTACCACAGTTACCGGACTACCACAGATACCCGATCCTACCCTAATAAAAATAAAAACTTTGATTGCATATCTGTAAATATTTATAACGTTCCGCCTATAAAGAAAATCCGTTAGACGGTTAAAAGGAATAACCGCTACAGTGGCGTACCTGGGGGGGATTGAAAGTTTTGAATTTACACTAGGTATAATTCATTCATTGGGAATGCATCTATTCATTAAAATCATTTTTTCGAAATTGTAAATTCACTATTGTTCAAATAGATACTTGCATATTAAATATTATGAGTACCTAACAGTTTTCCATTTTGTTTATCGAGTATTATTTAAGAAAAGAACAAGAGCTAAAGCCCTTGTTTAAAGTAAGCCCTAACAGAAAATTGAGGTAGTCATAAGTTTTAGCAGGAGCATAATACTACAATATTGTCTATTAAGAACTAAAATGACCCAAATTCATTTTCAGCTAAAGACCAAATGCACTATTTTCAAAAATATGGAAAACAATTTCGAGAAGTCTTACAACGCCCCAAGTGCCCTTAATGTGATCAGTTAGTTTAAATACATTTGAAAGTAATGGAGAAGTAGGGTCTTTAATGTGATCGGCATGAAAAAATTCAAAAAAGTAATCAAAACTTTCATAATTTTACATAGCCAGGGTTTTTGAGGAAAAAAGCGAAAATCCCTAGTGATGGTAGCTGAGACTATAAGCTGTATGAATATTAGTTGCACAGATTTTTAAAGGCGGTAATATTTGAACGGCGGCCACTGATCACATTTAAGGGGCGATCACACTTACGCACTTTAGTGCTAAGTAGAACATTTACGACTTCTTAAAACAAATATAAAATATTTTGCACTTTTCAAACATATGCAAATATAACATTTTGGAATTTTTTAAAACATGCAAATAAAACATTTTGAACTTTTTAAAAATATGCAAACAGAATGTTTTAAACATTTAAAAAAACTTGTATAAGTAGAGCATTTTGAACCTTTTAAAACTGTGCAAATAGAGCATTTTACGCTTTTCAAAAACTCCTGGTTTATATTTTACGCATGTTTCTCATTTTGTGTGTATGACACAGGTAATTTTGTTTCTAGATTACATTAGGTATGTGTCACTTTGGTTTTTCACAAACGATATAACAGTATAGAACATTATATGTGATCAATGTTTTATAAGAAATCAATAAGAAACTCAGAACTTAAATTTTTGAGCATTCCAAAAAATTCTAAAATAAAAATTTCGAACGATCACTCAATGAGCTTAATCATAAATGGTCTACTATATTTGAAGTGTAATAATTGGACGAATAATTTCAAGTTACTATTGCGATGCGATTTCCAAAGGTTTTCATTTTTTTGAAACGTAAATGGAATTCAAAAAAACTGGGCCATATTGACAAGTATTTTAAGATACCGGTGCGTTACGTGGATAGGTAGTGTTAATGAAGATGCTCTTGTAAAACGAAAGAAAACAGTTAGTATTGATTTTACTAGTTCGAAAAAATGGTTAGAATGTCTTTGTAGCTTTTAAAAACTTTGCCGTGCGAAAGTACAATGATCAGGGCTAGGGACGGGAGGCGGGGTATTAGGTTATAAAAATATGACGGCTTATCAGTTTGAGGAGGGGGGGGGGGTATTATACATGGCGAGGTTTTTGTGACGGGCACCCCCCGAAATTCATTCTCAGTTACGCCCTTGAACCGCTACAAGAGACAGATTTGGCCTGTCCCAGGAAGTCCCTTATGTGCGAATTATACCGTACATGTAAAAGCCAATTTTAGTAATCTTGTTGTTTAACAGTTTAATTTATGCATGTTAACAACCTAATGCAATAAAATATTTTTTGATGGGGTAAAACTTCTGCCCATCAAGTTGGTGACATTTTTTAAAAAAGACGTTTTTGAATTTATTCACTTCATGCATTGTGCGTGGAAAAAATCTATAAAAGGCAATGCGTTTTGACATGGGGCAATTCAAAATTTATTTTTATAAAACTGGTTGGTTCAAGCAACCCTAAGAAATACCCCACATTTGCATTTGTGGTTGTTTAAAAGTTGTTTTAAGAAAATCTGTTAAAAACTGTGACGGTGTACTGTGTACAAAACTAGTAAGCCCGATCAACTCCGACAAAAACAGCACTTTTCCCTCGCATTTGTGGCCTTATAAAAGTTGTTCCAAAAACATCGAGTAAAAACTGTAACCTGTAGCGCATACAGAACAGACAGACAGACGGGCATAGCCATTTCAATAGATGCTTAAGCTCCGCATTTAAAAACTGGATAATTCGAAGTTATGTAGACTATCAATTAGCTATGTACGGGAGGGTTGTGCCTACAGGGTCGTCACTATACAGGGATGTCCTCCTTGACAATCTTCTAAAGTCAAGTGCCCTGTATAGCATTTTAAAAGTCCCTAGGGCCCAAAGGCCGGCGTCACGGAGCCCCGGCCTACTGAAGGTCCGTACACAACGCCCTAAGAAAATGTCAGATACCTTTTGATGTCTTCCTGTTGATGGGAAGTCCACGTCATATCCGCTCCAAAGCCGCACCATAGCCACACCATAGCCGCTCCATGGTAATGCGTTACACGTGCATATACTTATGTATTCATTTTGTCGATTTGGGCTCAGCCCATACAACATTGACGGTGTATCATTGGGAAATGTGTGATACCACTGTATACTACTCACAGTATCACAACATAAGGATTAGGGCATTTGTAACCCAGACAACTGGTACCAGGACCTTTGCAACTCAAAACGCAATTTAGGACATTAGTTAAAATTGATCATGCAGGAATGAAATGCATGAACAACATTTATTATTACATTTACTGGTTTTTACCATCATCTGCCATTACCAATAATAGCATATTGTCCATGCATTGTATTTCTACATTAGCCTTGAGTAGCAAATGTCCTAGGTTCGGTTTTGAGTAGCAAATGTCCTGGCACCAATTGTCGGGGTAGCAAATGTCCGTATACCTGCGAAAGTAGCAACGTCAGACACACACAGGACCCTTACAGGTTTTGTCTTATTTTAACATTCATCTTAATAATTGCATGCAACTATTCGAGTAACTTATGTATTTAAACTATGAGGTATAGCGATCAGTTTATAACAGCTTATTGAGAACTTGAGATGGTGTCTACATGCTTGCTATTACCGGGTGGACTGGTGCCAGGCAAAGTACTCCCTCACGTCGTCCTCTCCTTCTATTCCTCCTCCTCCTCTGCAAGCTGCGCTACTGCGCACGTAGACGGGCACAAGGGCCATTTATGAAGTACGTCTGAGAAAGGGGCACAGAAATATGTACTCCGTCCGAGACCTCCGAGATTCTTCTACTCCGCGTCGAAGGCTGCTTAGTTTAAAAAAGCTAGAATAAGCTCAAGCAAAATATGAAAAACGTAGGCATAGGCAACGTTGCCAATAAATTATAGCGAATCCGTAAACTTCGTTAACTTACTTAGTGACGAAGAAGATGTACTATCATTCATGCTGTTGTTACTACTGTTAGAGGCAGCGTGAGCAGCCGCGATCTCAATTCTTCGTCTCTTAGTAAGAACTCCAAAATATTTTGGGGTACTGCGCTCCCTTTTTGGTAAGGCAAAGTTAAAATTGACTTCCTCCTCGTCAATTTTCCTCTTTCTTTGTTGAAGAACTCTGAAAGAATAAACCAAACTAGTAAGTTGTTTAGCATGCATCCCGATGAACACTTCAAATGTTGCATATCGTCTGTGAAGAACCAAAATGACCCATATCCATTTTTAGCTAAAAACATTATCCACTATCTGCTTAGATATTGAAGCATGTCTTCAAAGCATTTAAATCAAATATTTTACAATTTTGCAAAACCATGGGAATGTATAACCTTTTACACTTTCAAAAACATGTATTAAATAGAATATTTTACACTATAATTAACATTTTACGCATGTTTCTCATTTTGTTTTTATGACTAGCTTATTTTGATTGTAGCTTAAATAGGATATGGGTCATTTTTGTTCTTCACATACGATATACGGACGATATGCATAAGATATTAATTTAAAATAAATCTAGAAAAAATTGAGGTAAAAAAATCTCAGTGTATACCTATAATCTTCCCCTTTAAATATATACAGTAAACCACCCGCAGACCTAACATTGCTCTCCAGCGGAGTGGGTGGTGAATCTTCCAAAGTAAAATTCATAACACCTTGCAGCTTCTGATCAACACTATCAGATCTTTCTTTGCTTTTCGCCAAAATTGTGTCAATGTCTTCGTCAGTGATCGTAACATCCCCAGCTTGCCCAAGAATTTTATCTGCATCAAATCTTATCATTTTAAGCATGTCTACATTTCCCAGGCCACTGCCCGAGTTAACTAGTCCTAAAAAAAGAGTAAAATACGTTATGGCTAAACTCCAGTGAAATCAAGGAGCATTATGAAGCATTTGGTTCACAATTAGTCAACTATAATTATAATTCGACATCTGACCTTCCTGAATAACTTTTCGATCCAAATTAAGCTTAATAGCAGCACGCTGAATAACTATCTCTTCAAGGGTGTCTCCAGTTACCAGACAAAAAACTCGAACTTGCTTTTTTTGGCCAATACGGTGTGAGCGATCCTATGACATAATATTTTGAATAAAAAAATGTATTTAACATCCAAGGATCTACAGGTTAGATTTATAAAGCTACTCTACCCCGCTCCGCCCGCGTAGGGGGCATACAAATAACGTGTTCCATCGGTTGTAGGACATTTTCCTCCCGGACATTCCCCCCCCCCCCCAAAGCGTACAGAGGACATTTTCCTCACATTTAACTGAAGAACTAAAATATTTCTTCTCCCAGTTGTATAAAATAATGATTACTTAAATATGTATGAATCAAATAAGAATATATCTTGGTGCTTTATAATTATACAAGTATTCCTTAAACACTACCATTGGAAGTTTTTATTATGTCTAGAGCCCTGTGAATGATAACTTTCACCACATATTTAACTTATCACTAAAAAAATGCTATTTATCTTGCGAACTGCTGGGTGAGGACTTGTAAAATATAAAATTATAGTTTGACAAAACTGTATAGCGTTACTTACCTTCAAACCTTTTTCAGAAATATGGTAAATTAGTGTAAGCAAATTATTGCATATAAGTGGATTAGTGGATTATAAAATTTGCATAGTTTACATTTTGAATTAGTATTTGTTAGGTTAATACGACTAAACGCACTTCAGCTAACGAATTTTGCATATTATTGAGAGCGGCTACGAATACATAGATTTTGTAGTTGGATACACTCTTTTGTTTTACTGAAGTGATTTTGTGGGAGGAAAATGCCCTGGGTTACGAGTTGGGAGGAAAATGTCCGGGGGAAGAAATGCCCGGGAGGAAAATGTCCGTTTACCTGTTCCATCACAGATTCGACCTCCACTACACTTAATGTTACGTGTTCGTGTAACCACTTTGCCAGAGGAGCCGGCACAAAGAATTGAGCACAAGCTTGAGAAACTTATGAGCGGAAAATGGAAGACATGCAGGAAGTAATATAAAATTATAAAAATAAAACTTCATTTAGCCTACCATTGCTTGAAGGTCAACCTGGAAATTCCAGTCTGAATCGTACAGTATGACAACATCTGCAGTTGGTAAATTAATCCATAAGCCTTCCGCTCGAGTGGACAAAAGGAATACGAATTTGTCAGAGTTCTCAGCATTGAGGTTCCTGATTGCACTGTCACGGTCTTCCTGGGAAGTGTCACCATCCAACCGGCAGAACTGCTGGCCAAACATATGTGTAATGTTTAAGCTTGCTTAATGATGGTACACTAATAACATTTTATTTTAATGCTATCGATTATGAGTTTATCATCGCAATAATTAATAAGTCTATCTGGAGTCTGGAAGTACCTTAATATTTTTCCACTCGCAATAATCTTCCAAAATGTTCATCATTGTGGTCATCTGGCAGAACATTAGGATTAGAGAGCCCTCCTTCTTGAGCTTTGCTAAAAGTTTGCCAAGAACATAAAGTTTCCCACTGCTTTCTACGAGGTGATAGTCTGTAGTGTACGGAGGATCAAAATCATCTGCTGAATTGAAAACATCAGGAAGTAAGAAGTTTAAAAGAGACCACAGTTCATGTAAATTGGTCTGAAGTGGCGTTCCGGTGAGAAGAAGACGATTAGTAGAGTTGACGTTACGGATCATCTGAGCCAATTTCGAACCTTCATTTTTAATTCCCTGTGCCTCGTCATTGACGATATAGCGCCAATTGAGCTTCCTCAAGTATAAGTCTTCTAGCATGGCAATTTGATAAGATGTGACACACACATCCCACTTAGTCTTGTTCGTCGGACACCACTTGGCAAACTCATCTATCCACTTGTTCAGGGTTGATTTTGATGCAATTACTAGGTGCGGTCCTCGAACATTACAGTAGTGCTTGAGGTAACCAAATAATGCTATGGTCTGAATGGTTTTCCCCAAACCCATCTCATCTGCTAAAATGCCATTGATGCCATTTTCATACCGGCAAATCAACCAGTTTAGTCCACGCACCTGATAATCGCTCATTTCTCCTGACTTCATGAAAGCTGGAATTTGTTTGAATTTCTCTAGGATAGTTTCTTCCCCCGCTGACTGGTTTAGTTTACGTTGTGAGGAGCTAGGGCAATTAACACCTGTGGCAGAGCTTTTAGTTTCCAGCTTTGTGACGAATTCTTTTACAGTGTTTTCTCTCGACACATTGCTTGAATTGCTTTCCTCATTCAAAGAAAGAGAACTATCTTTCAAACCTGTTCGGAAAAAGTAATTTGATGCTACATTTATTAATTAAATTAATATATATCGATTGTGAAGAACTAAAATGACCCACTAGTAGCTAAAAACAACATGCACCATCTACAAAAATATTGAAACATGTCTTGAAAACATTTAAGTAAATACATCGAGCTTTTAAAAAACATGTAAATACAACATTTTACATCTTTCAAAAACATGTAGATAGAACATTTTACACTTTTCAAAAACATGTAGATAGAACATTTTACACTTTACAAAAACATTGAAATAGAACATTTTACACTTTACAAAAACATTGAAATAGAACATTTTACACTTTACAAAAACATTGAAATAGAACATTTTACACTTTACAAAAACATTGAAATAGAACATTTTACACTTTACAAAAACATTGAAATAGAACATTTTACACTTTACAAAAACATTGAAATAGAACATTTTACACTTTACAAAAACATTGAAATAGAACATTTTACGTTTTTCAAAACCTCCTTATTAACATTTTTGCATGCTTCTGTTTGTTTTTATAACATAGCTCATTTTGATTGTAGCTTAAATTGGATATGGGTCATTTTCAACCAATCTTCACAGGAACAACGAACTTCATGTAAAATATGCACGGATGATTTGTTTATGCTTAATATTTTACTACATATTATGTTTTTGACGAAAAGAATAAACTAACTAGTTGGTAAAGCGAAATACGAATCCCTCGCATCTTCGCTCATAAAGGTAACGCTAGAGCTTTTAGTAACTGATTTACCTGTTGAAAGGCTCTTACAATCGCAACCCACTTGTTCCAGATCCACCTGCACTTTCACTACCGGAACATCGGATATCGGTCCTGAGAAAGAAGCAGCCAGTTCGGATGAATCAAGCGTTGGAGACTGCCTGCAACTTTGAACTTTGAACTTACTAACTCTAATCAACCCCTTTTCAGGTCTCGACTCATACCCATATAGTGAATTCGGTTTGTTTGAAGTGAGAATAGAATTCAAAAATTCTATCTCAACCTCACCTAATCCATTCAAGTCTAAAAACTCAACGTCAATTATCTTCACTTCCATTTTATTTGGTTGATTCTAATTTCAATTATAGGGTTTTAACCTCACTAGAATTGTAGTCTCCTCTCTCGTGTTCTCAAGCAAAAGTAGAATTGAATTCCAACGGCTCGCAGTGCTCGCATTAGATCTCTGCTGAAGAGTGTGGCGTGTGGCTGTGGCTTGGTTTAAACAGAATCATATGCCGCTTTCCATGTCATTGGTGTTTTGTGAATTAACCTCAGATGCAAACTAGATGCTCTGAGGAAAAATATAGATTTCATAGTGGAGAAGTGCAGAGGAAAGAGAAAAAAGTTAGAGTCCTATACTTCAAGCGTAAACATAGCAAAATTGCTCTGAGTCTTGTTTGTGCTCATTCAGTAGTTTTAACGCCTGGTTTCCGAGATGGGCCTGGGACCAGGTGAGCTGAGGTTGGGTCTGGGACCAGGTGCCGAGATGGGCCTAGGACCAGGTGAGCTGAGGTTGGTTCTGGGACCAGGTGCCGAGATGGGGCCTGGGACCAGGTGAGCTTGAGGTGGGTCCAGAGCTTGAGCTCGAGATGGGACCAGAGCTTGAGCTTGAGATGGGACCAGAGCTTGAGCTTGAAATGGGACCAGAGCTTGAGCTTGAGATGGGACCAGAGCTTAAGCTCGAGATGGGACCAGAGCTTTAGCTTGAGATAGGACCAGAGCTTGAGCTCGAGATGGGACCAGAGCGCTGAGATCAGAGACCGAGGGTGAGCTGATCTGGACGGGAGAGATACTGATCGACCTACCGACCGACCGACTGAGCTGAGTATGAGCTTGAGACCGACCGACCGAGTATGAGCTGATCTGGACGGGCTATGTGAGCTTGAGACCGACCGACCGAGTATGAGCTTGAGACCGACCGACCGAGTGAGCTTGAGACCGACCGACCGAGTATGAGCTGATCTGGACGGGCTATGTGAGCTTGAGACCGACCGACCGAGTATGAGCTTGAGACCGACCGACCGAGTGAGCTTGAGACCGACCGACCGAGTGAGCTTGAGACCGACCGACCGAGTGAGCTTGAAACCGACCGACCGAGTGAGCTTGAGACCAACCGACCGAGTGAGCTTGGGACTGACCGACCGAGTGAGCTAATCTGGACGGGGCGATATGAGCTCTAGACCAACTGACTGAGTCTAATTCGGGTCAGACAAATTGGTTCTGACCTGAGGATACGGGTCTTAGAGGGGTCTTGACCTGGAGAAAAGGTTCTGAAAGCGGGTAAGACCAATGGACAGCGACCGAATTAGAGATGACAAACAGTGCAAGTGCTTGACTACATGCGGGTAGCACAAAAACAGCACTAGCAACCCTTAATGCGGTGTAAAATGGATGCACTGAAAACCTGAAGCGTGATGCACTTATTTTATATGTTGAATTAGATAAGATGAGACAATTAAGGTGTGGCAGCGGTTGTAACTGGAGTAAAATGCCGGTTTGATCACCCAGTGTTTATGTAATTTTGGTAGTAATTACCAATTAACTTTAAATACTAATTAAACACTTAATTACACACTTAAACTAACTAACAGATGAGTAAAGTTTCAGATTTGATACACCAAATTAAAGATAGAAGTCTAAAAATTGACTTTGAACTAATTTTGAGGAAAAGATAAAACTTGGTCCGGGCTCAGAGCGGACTCGCGGACACGTCCTATTGCTTAGATGTTTGGTGCTCGACTGGGAGCAGTGCCAAAAGGGAATGACTGCTACTGCTCTCTTTCCTTTGTTTGAGCCGATGCTGAGGCATCGGCTCCTTCTACTACTTGAAGCTCTCAGACCCATACAAAAGAAGGGGTTTAAGAGCAACTTAAGAGTAGTTCAGTACTCTGGGTTTGAGAGCAACCCAAACTCAAGTGCTCTGACGTCATAGAAAATTTCTGCCTATGCAGTACACGAGTTTTACGATTGGACAAACTATTAAAAGGATTTGAATGCTTCCAGAGAAATAATTAACCTAACTGCCAAGTAATTTCGATATATTATGATATAGAAGAGACGCTGACTATGGATTACTTTAATAATTTAATTATATGAATTTTAATTAAAAAGAGATACCCGCTCAACATCACTTTCGATCTAGAAGCACGCCTGCCGGCCAACGTAATAAAAGATTAGCGAGCACACAATACAAAAATGTGCCATGAGATTGTTTTTTATATTTCAACAGTCTACATACTGAAGGTTTTTTGCAGAATCTTAGTATATGAAGCTCATAGAGCGTTAAGTAGCATTGATAGTAGTATTTTCATTTTTAAGCGTAGGAAATTCTAGAAAATATGAAGGGAAAAAAGTAATTTTAGGTAGAGACTATTTTTTGATGCGGACGTTCACACGTGCGTACGGCAGTGCGGCTATATGTTTATACAAACTATTTACGGGTTGAATAGCTCAAATAGATTATAGCAAAATACAGCAACATCGAATCATGGAGAGAATTCACTGGCACTTTAATCCTCCTGCATCACCCCACATGAGTGGCAGTCGGGAAAGACTGATACAATGCGTTAAAGTATCTTTACGAGTAACTTAGGAAGAGCGAGCTCCAAGAGAGCAAGTTTTACTGACGTTGTTGACAGAAGCAGAAGCACGACCACTGACGTTAGTATCCAACGATTGCAATGAACCTGAGAGTCTCAGTCCTAACTGTTTTTTAATAGGTACGTCTAGCTCAGCTTTAAGTCCTGGCATGTTTCTGGATAAGGATCTAATATTACTGGCACGAATGACTAGTAATTAAATATTTAAATTTGATAATAATAAATGTTTCGTGGATTTGTCATGTGATGCAGTAAATAGTAGAGGGTTTAATCTAAAACAATATTTATTCAAACACACTCAAATACTATTTAAATACAAGTTGAAGTTTGTACGCAAATACTATTTCAGACCCTGATTCAGAAAATACAGGAGAAAATAGGTTGTACGTGTTTCCTGGTTGAATGATAAAATCACATTGAAAGTTGCTCTGCAATTTTATAGTTTTAAACTTATAAAAAATATTAAGATATATTACTTATAGACTAGAAATATTATTAGCACGATTAAACAGTAACTAAATTTTTCGATTTGATAACATTAAATGTTTTGTGAATTTATAATGTGATGCAATAAACAGTAGAGGGTTTAATCTAAAACAATATTTATTCAAACACACTCAAACACTATTTAATTACAAGTTGAAGATGTACGCGAATACTATTATCGAAACCTAATTCAGAAAATACAGAAGGAAATAAGTTCTACGTGTTTTCTTCTTGAATGATAAAATGACATTAAAAGTTGCTCCGCAATTTTACAGTTTTAAACTTATCTTAACAGTGGCTGTGGTCATTGTTCAGTCTTAATACAGTGGCCGTAGTCACTGTTTAGCTCATTGGCTATAAAATATGGAATAAAATACCAATTTATTATTAATAAATTAGTCTTTTTTATTATTTATAATATAATGTAAGTTCTTCGTTTTTGTTTCCAAACAGTCAGAAATAGTCGTAAAAAGAAGCCATAGCGATCCGTAACATGCTTCACCCCGATGATGTTCCTACATCATCCAATAGTAACTGTTGAAACAAAAATTAGTCTCGTTTACCTAAATTACAAATACATTTATTTTCTTAAATTCTGAGTCTGCTAACATTAATAAGTATAATCATTAGTCTCTAGTTTCTGGTTTCAGAAGACCTATTGCTATGGTTTTACTTTTGTAAAGGTTTAGTTTAACTTAGAGAAATTTATTTGAAGTATGTATCTGACAATGTTGTTGAGATTTACTTTGCTTAAATACAAAGTTAAAATTTAATATTGCGCAAGTTGTTTGAATTTAATGATTTTGTTACTAAAATAACTTTTTTTTGAGTAAAAAGTTGTGAATTAACGACTATAATGTTTCAAATCTGGTAACCCTAGATTTGATAATTCGTTAATGTGTTATTTTGTAAAGTTGAGTTCATCCTAATTTCTTTTTAAGAACTTTTGAGTGAAATAATACTAAGTCTTACAACAAATCTAAACGTAATCAAACTGATCTGGCAACCCTAGGCAATAGATTAAAATGTGCTCATCGGATTGTTACGAATCGCCATGGCTCCTTTTTAGGACTATTTCTGACTGTTTGGAAACGAATACATAGAACTTACACTATAATATAAATAATAAAATAGACTTATTTATTTATAATAAATTAGTATTTTATTCCATATTTTATAGCCAAATGCTATACTATGGAATTGGACAAATCCGATTCATAGAGGTAGTATCGTCATCTGCAGAAGGCCGGGGGAAAGAGGGGGTGAGCTCCACTGAGGGGGCTTAGGTCCCAAGCGTGCCACGAACACCTGGGTTGGGTCACGTGGGAGGAGTCAAAGACATGACTCCCCCCCCAAGTTGACATAACCCAAATTAACATGCACCATGCGCGTGCTGCGGCATCCTCATTAATAGGTTGTCGCGACGCCATGTTAGTGCGACAAGCACGTCCAACGCACCCTACTGGTGCTAACACCTTACCCCACCCACACTCCTTCATATTTTTAATCCAAGAACCCTACCACACTCATGGTGTGATACAAGGTCTTGGAAGTAAAGACCAGCTATTTGTTGCTGAAACAAATGACATTCCGCGGTCATGTATACTTACATCAAAAAACGTCAAAGCCACAGTGTTGTCACAATTCTGTGATAAAGATACAGTAGCAATACATACGCAATGAGGGAAACGAACTATAGTGTTTGCATCAGTCTACATGCCTGGTGACACACTGGACGTTCCTTCTGAGCATATGAGGCAGCTAGTATCTTACTGTGAAATGCACAAGCTACCACTAGTGATTGGTGCTGACGCAAACGCACATCACTCAGTGTGGGGCAGTACTAACATAAATGCGAGGGGTGACAAATTGCTTGAACTTCTACTAGCTAGTAACCTGGACGTAGAAAAAAAGGGCATGCAACCCACATTTATTGTAAGAAACCGAGAAGAAGTTCTCGATATAACAATAACAAACAGTTTTGCACAAAATCTTATTTGTCTTTGGAATGTTTCTGACGAAGAGTCAAACTCAGACCATCAGTACATAAGATTTAAAGTTAAAAGCGCCAAACCACTGTTAATTAAAATAAGAAATATACGAAAAACAGACTGGACAATCTTAGAAACGACACTGAAAGGCAAGTTAAAGGATGTAGACAGCAAATGTGACCTCACACCTATTGGTTTGGAGGATCGAGCAAACTACATCACCTTGTGTCTACAGGAACGTTTTAAGAAAGCATGTCTAAAAAAATATGTCACATGGAGAAGCAAAGCAGCTCCATGGTGGTCACCTGACCTAACAATACTTCGCAAGAGAACTAGAAATCTCTTTCGGCAGGCCGGCTCAATATCAAATAGAGACCCTGTCAAATGGAAGGAATACTCAGCATCAAGAAACAACTACAAAGATGTCTTGCGAAAAGCCCAGCGTTTAGCTTGGAGCAACTACTGCTCGGAGATTGAAAGTCTACCAGTAGCTGCACGGGTTAGCAAAGCTCTTGGAAATGGGAAAAGGAAGTATCCTACAAGCCTAAAAGTTCCTGGTTCGGATAATCTCACCCAGAATAAGGCTCAAATACTAGACATTCTTCTAGCTCACAACTTTCCGAGTGACCTGCAGCTGGTCATTCCAGCTCCTGATCTTACTCCTATGAACGTGCCGGAGATAGAAACAATTGTAACACCAGGAAAGCTGAGATGGGCAGTGAACAGCTTATAAGGCACCAGGCCCTGACGGTATAGCTCCGGCTGTTTTACAGCACAGCTTACCTGTACTCACTGAACACCTGCAATTTCTTTTTAAAGAATGCCTTATTTTGGGCCACACACCGACAATCTGGCGTAATGCAAAGGTCACATTTTTACCAAAACCAGGAAAGAAAGATTACAGCGAACCCACATCGTGGCGTCCAATCTCACTATCCAACTTTTTGCTAAAGTCCCTTGAGAGGTTAACAAATAGGCACATAAGGACTCCTAGATTAGAAGCCTTGTTGCGCTTCAATAACCAATTTGCTTACTGAAAAGGAGCATCCACCGAAGCCGCTCTACATAGGCTGGTAACACATGTAGAAAAAGCTTTGCAAAGAAAAGAATTAGTCCTTGCTGTCTTTGCAGACATTGAAGGAGCATTTAGCAATCTTTTGTTCAGTGCTGTACAGCGAGCAATGGAGCGTTTAGGAATATCCCTCTTCCTCAGAAGGTGGATATTTTGCATGCTCTGTAATCGTCAAGTACACTCTGAACTGCAACAAGAAACTAGAAGAAGAAGTGTAGAGAGAGGGTGCCCACAGGGGGGTGTTCTCTCACCACTTCTTTGGAACCTAGTGATGGATGAGTTACTTGCCACCCTGAAGGCCAAAGTACCATCACTGCTATCCCAGGGTTTTGCAGACGATGCAGCCATGGTCCAAACCGGTCGGGATTTCAACGCCATTGTGAGCAGGATCCAAGCGGGTTTACGCCTGACGGACACCTGGTGCGTTAAAAATGGCCTTAGATTGAAGCCTAAAAAGACCTATGTAATTAATTTTACTAGCAACCCCCGTTTTAAAGGGAGACCTGTATACTATCAGGACATACTTTTACAAAAATCAGACACGGTTAAATACCTTGGTGTGATCTTGGACAAGAGGCTCACATGGATTCCACATTGCGAATCTATTAGGAAAAACGCATCCACCACCCTTGCAAGATGTAAGCGGATGGTTGGTAAATCATGGGGACTACATCCTAGAGTTGTAAGTTGGATGTACACAGCAATGGTTCGTCTGGTCATAGACTACGCTGTTGCTGTTTGGCATCCTGCTATTCAAACTCAAAAAGCTGGTAAAGTTCTCACAAAAGTTCAAAGACACGCTTGTCTTTTGATAACAGGAGCAATGCAGACCACACCCACGTCCGCAATCGAATGCTTGTTCGGACTGACTCCTTTAGATATACATCTAACTGGAATAGCAGTTCGGACAATGTATAGATTGAGAGCTAGGGGTATGTGGCATGGCAACCCACAAGTACTTGACCATCGCAGTCACACACGCCTTTGGGATGAATGGGTTAACAATGAACCCACCCTCCAAATGGGCACTGACTGTAGCATCCATACTCCAAAGGATAGTATCTACTACTTAGTAGAAAATCTACCCAGAAATGCCTGGGACAGTGATCTATCGGAAATAGCACATAAGTATGTTTGCTTTACAGACGGATCCAGAAATGGGCTTCTCTCAGGAAGCGGTGTCCTCATTGAGCTGTGTCAATCCAACACCCGAGAAACACTGCATTAAGAATCCATTTACCTAGGCAAGTACGCTACTGTATTTCAGTGTGAGATTTGTGCAATCCTACACACGGCCAATTGGCTGTTGGGAATGGGCTGTGAAGGTCAAACAATACACATCTTTAGCGACAGCCCATGTTCCTTAAATGCGCTGGTAAAAGATACCACCGTGTCCACGCTAGTGCTTGCGTGTCACGAAAGTCTGAACCGTCTGGCCACAGGCAACGAAGTTAGACTTTCATGGATACCAAGTCATTCTGGCTATCGAGGCAATGAAGAGGCAGATCGCCTTGCCAAAGCATCGTATGAAAACATTGCCCCCACACAAGAGGCAGTGCATTCTATTCCTATCGCCACATCTGTGGTAAACATGGCTGTCCGCTCTAGAGCGAAGAAAGCACACACAGATAGGTGGGACAAAATAACTACATGTGCGCAATCTAAGCGATGGATAGACAAACCTTGGTATGGAAATCACTCGCTTACAAGATATTCGCGCATACATTTAAAATGGCTAGTCCAAATACTCACTGGTCATGGAAGATTCCAGGCACATATGCACAGGATGAGACTAGCTATTTCACCTTTGTGTTCACATTGTGGACTAGAGCAGGAAACAGCACGTCACCTTCTGGCGGAGTGTCCGAGATACATTATGATCAGAAACATTTATCTGCGTGCATGCATCTTGACAACTGATCAACTACTACTGGCTACACCGAAAGACTTGTTGTCCTATACCATGGCAACAGGTCGTTTTGCGTAAGGCCTTAATTAAAGTTATAGTATAAGGGTAGTCTGCAATGGGCCTATCAGTGGCCTGAGCGGCATTTCACACAGTATCATACTGTGTGCGATCCCTTCAAATACAATACAATACAATACAATACAATACAATACAATAGCCAATAAGCTGAGCAGTGACTACGGCAACTGTATTAAGACTGAACCGTGACCACAGCCACTGTTCAGACAAGTTTAAAACTATAAAATTGCAGAGCAACTTTCAATGTGATTTTATCATTCAACCAGGAAACACGTATAACTTTTTTTCTCCTGTATTTTCTGAATCAGGGTCTGAAATAGTATTCGCGTACAAACTTCAACTTGTATTTAAATAGTATTTGAGTGTGTTTGAATAAATATTGTTTTAGATTAAACCCTCTACTATTTACTGCATCACATAACAAATCCACGAAACATTTATTATTATCAAATTTAAATATTTAATTACTAGTCATTTGTGCCAGTAATATTTTGACGCCCTCCGGCAGAATTGAACTCGCCCCTGTACACACAAATTCGCTTGAGCCAAAATTGGTATTTTAGTGCCCTCTATCTAAATCGCACTCGACTTTTTACCTGCCTGATCACTCGAGCGTTTTTGATTTTTGCCAAAATCAAGAGGTGAAGAGAGACGACCGAGGACGGAAGATCCTGCTGCAGTACATACAGTCATTAGTGCTACATTGCCGCCACCTTGTGTCTTTCTTTGTTTCAGGCATTTAAGGTTTGTTTTGCAGTCATCAGAGAGACTCAGACGGTACTTACCACTTCAACGACATTTTCGACTTTTCAGCTACGGACTATCGCTGATTTTTTTAGGTTTAGACGACTGCGCATAACAAAATCAGATTGCTCATTCCGCGCATGCGCAACGACTGTTTTTGTCGTTGTGTTTATTTCAGCGCGCGATTTGAACTCTACTCACAAACAACATCAGATTGCTGATTCTGCGCATGCGCAACCACTGTTTTTGTCGTTGTGTTATTTTCAGTGCGCGATTTAAATTCAAGCTTTACATTTATATCCCTGACAACGAAAATTTATCCTTTTAATTATTTTATGACTATTTAAACTTCATTTATTCCTAATTACATTTATTTTAGATAGATCATTAGTTTTTAGAATACTTTCAGATCTAGGGGTAGCAAACTTTGAAAACCAAACTAGGGGTAGCAACCTTTTGACATTACTTGATGTGCGCCACACATCAAGGGGCGAAGAAGGATACTGAACTGACTTGTTGTCTACACAACAGCAGTCATTAATTTACGAACTGACCTTTTGACCTGGCAGAACTTTATAATCTTAGCAGGCAAATTCTTAATAAATTATTAATACGGCAGAGAGTATCCAAAAGTAATGTAAAAGTTTTAAATATCTCACTCAACAAAATTCAACGAATATCAAATTATTTTAAATCTATTGCCTAGGGTTGCCAGATCAGTTTGATTACGTTTAGATTTGTTGTAAGACTTAGTATTATTCCACTTAAAAGTTTTTAAAAGGAAATTAGGATGAACTCAACTTTACAAGATAACATATAAACGAATTATAAAATCCAGGGTTACCAGATTTGAAACATTATATTTGTTAATTTACAACTTTTCACTCAAAACAAAGTTATTTTAGTGACAAAATCATTAAATTCAAACAACTTGCGCAATATAAAATTTTAACTTTGTATTTAAGCAAAGTAAATCTCAACAACATTGTCAGATACATACTTCAAATAAATTTCTTTAAGTTAAACTAAACCTTTACAAAAGTAAAACCATAGCAAAAGGTCTGAAATCTGAAACTAGAGACTAATGATTATACTTATTATAGTTAGCAGACTTAGAATTTTAGAAAGTAAATGTATTTGTAATTTAGGTAACCGAGACCAGTTATGGTCTAAACGGTTACAAGAAATAATTCAACTAACAAGTGCGATACCATATAAAATAGAACAACCAATAACTGAACTTATCAAAGAGTTTAAAAGTCACGATATCGCTAAGTTTCATCTAGTTAACTTTAACGAAACCGACTGGCAAGAAATATCATCCAATGTTGTCGCAGCGATGCGTGATGCATGTTATTTAAAACAGTTAGCGCAATTCATAATTCTTGAACGAAGTACAGAAAAAAAGCTTAATGAAGTTAAGGCCACAATACAAAAGAGCACGTTACATCTTAGAAAAAAAGATAAAGAGGTACAAGCTACTATACGTCGAAATTGGCTTGAACCTGCATTTTATAAGAAGTTACATTTTGAACAACAATTAAGTTACTTTAAGAAACAGAAACAACAACTGAAGCAAAAATTAAATCAAAGTTCACTTTTCTCGTTGCAGCTAAACAAGGTTACTGCTAATAGGCGAGAAGAAATTTCAGGTCATGATCATTCAACAATTTGTGAAACTCATGTAAGTACTGTAAGTTGCATGGCAGGTCAAACTCAAACAACTGCATGTACTGATATCAATACCAACAATTTACTGCCAGCATCTAAGTCAGTGAAATCAATAGAGAATAAAGCTGATTATAAAGAACGTATTAAAACTTACAAAGCAAGAGACAATTTACGACAGGATCCAGAACGCGAACTAAAGGAACAATTAGAAGAGGAAAGAGTAAAAGCAATGAAACACTCCTCACACCTTAAACTCCAATGTTTGTCTAAACTTACGCTAAACAAAATAAACTTCTTACCTATCACCAATACAACAGAGGCAGTTGAATCACTCAGTACAATAAATAAGTGTTTCACCTTGAATAACGGTTTTAATAAACGCAAAGATTTGGAACTGGACAAATCTTTTGGGGTAAAGAACTATTACGACACACAATTGGTGAATTCTGAAGTTCATAGGTGTTCGTTAGACTTTAAGTATGACAAAACTTATAACGCAGTTCAAATTGTAAATCTTAAGGGTCATACGTTTCCGTTAGACTACACGTCTGACAAAACTAAGAATAAGAATCAAGATGGATTTATACAGGTTAAAAGTAACTTAAATAAACCAAGCGATTCTAGACTGAGTGAATCCTTAGGGGTTAAGAAAAACTATCTATTTATTACATCTGAAGAATGTGAAGTCAAAACCAAGGATACAATTCACAACAAATTACATCTAAAGGTTGCAGTGGAAACAAACGAACTGAAACCACAATTAATTCAAAATGTATTCATACCGTTACAGATAACTCCAGTGACTGTTAATGGTTAAGATAAACTTTAACACAATATTAAATCATCGGCCCTGTGTCGCGCCAGCGGCCATCGCCAAGACTTTGCCGTCAAAAAATAACCAAGATCGGGCCAAGATGAAATTGGGGACTGGGTATGATCACCTGAAATGCATTTTGGTAACTTTTAGAATTTTTGAACTAGCTGCTAGTGACTTATAACAATTTTAAGCAGGAATTACTACATATATGTATATCTATTTTTAAAGCAATACTAAACTGATTGTTAATTTTGTAACAGTCACGACGGTCAAGGCTGATGCCGGAACCGATGATAATTGATAATGTCCGAGATTTACCGATAGAGACGATTAGCTTCGACAGTCCCCACAAAGATTATCATCCTGTTCGTGACACAGACTGGAATTGAGGACATGTACAGATTTCCTAAAATGCGACGCTTAGCACTACCGTCGGATTCATCTGACGTATCTTTGATAACTGAAGAAAACAACTTTAACCTAGATTTTGAAAACGATCAGTCTAAAAGCACATTAAAATATGAAAATAATTTGTTAAGCGCTATGACTGTGTCGGGTATACATAATAATATCAGTAACAGTCATAATTATGAATACCTCAGCTAGACATGCGAATGAATGACTCATGATACAACCTGCTTAATATGTAATTTAAGCATTATTATGATATCGTCCAGAATCATGATTTTTCGACATGATTCTGGCAGCATGAGAAATATTGTAAATGCATTTAATCCCAATTGCAATAAAAACTAACACTCTCAGTGCACTACTTTATACTTACATTTATGCGAATTCCAATTTTCGGGGCTGCTTACACCTTACTAATGAGTTAGAACTTTCAAAACAATTTGAAACGTATCAGAGAAGGAATTAAACTATTTGCCAAGTAATTTCGATACATTACGATATAGGAGAGACAATAACTATGAATTTAAGGATGCCAGAAGTCCTGATTTGAGCAAGACTGTCCTGATTTGAGGCTTTCGGAGTAAACTATATATTTTGGAGTATTTTGAGCTTATAAATAAAAACCTTTTATCGATTTTACAATAAAATTTGCTCTAAGGCTAAAATATTAGTCAAGCGCAGTACTTATGTTTTGAAAAACAAAGCGTTTCGTGTTTTCAATGGCACAAAACTGCACGTTTCCTTCACTGCGGAGTTTTAGAATGCCAGGTGGTAACTATGTACTAGGTTGCGAGAGAAGCTGTAACAAAACTTGAAAGCAAAATGTTAGAATGCTTCTATAGAGGATTTTTTGCTATGAACTCTTGGAAAATTGGAAATCAAATAGCGAAAAAAATAGCCACTAACTTCGAAGAATAGTAAGTTTGTTGCATATGTTATGACTTTATAGTGATCTTAAGTATCATAAGCATCTAAATTGTTTAAATCTTCAAGGTCTTTTTAAGGTAAATTTAAACTCTTCTGAAACCTACCAAAGCAAAGCAGTAAATTTAAACTGAAATGCAGACGAGCTATTTCAAGAGCACCGAAAATTACCAGAAATCATCCAAGAGAGTCCAGAAACGGGCTTAAGCCTACCGCAAAAATATGTTCCATTTTTTAGTAAAGTGCAGCCCAAATGTCCGAATTTAGAAAACCAAATTTCTTTTGAGCTAAGCATTCCGTGTACTAATGCGCTCTCAGAAAGAATTTTTCCTTCATGCAGCAAGTGTGGACTGACCAAAGATAGCGACTGCTCAATAAAAATTTCAAATCTAAACTACAAATAATTAGAAATTTTCAGAACATGACATGTTTAGAGGCATAAAATTTGTTTTTAAATAATTATGAATTACATGAATCTGCCAAATCCGAAAATCCTCAAAAAAGTATAACTACGAAACATTCAAAAACAGTAATGATTGGCTTAAAAATAATTTTTAAATGTAAAGTAATGGCCAGCCCGGGAAGTGATGGCCAACTTTAGTAAAAAAATGGCCAGTTTAAATTTAGTAAGTGACGGCCACCAAGAAATTCTAGAAATGGATTAAAATGAGTACAAAATGTTGGTAAACAGTATTTTGTAACTATTTACCCAAAACAACACTAAATCAGGCTCCTAAAGCTGCCTGAAAACGGATAGGTTATATTTTACTCTCAATCGACTTATCAAAGAACACATAGTTTCTATGCTAAAATACAGTAGCATGATCATGTGTGTATATTTAATATTAGGGGGGGGGGGGAGGCAGGTCCTCATGGTAAAAAGTCCTGATTTGAGATTTTAGAAATCTGGCATCCCTATATGAATTAGTTCAATGAATTAAACATAAAAATTTCAATTAGGGGCCATCCAGATATTACGTTTCATTTTGCATGGGGGGGAGGGGGTAAGCTCTCCATTTACCGTAATGTTATAAAAGTTGAAACTTTGGAGGGGAGGGCAGGGGGTTTCCACAAAATCTTGAAACGTAATATATGGATGGCCCCTTAGAAAGAGATACCCGCTCAACATCACTTTCGAACTAAAAGCACGCCGGCCGGCCAACGTATAAAAGATTAGCGAGCGATCAAAACTAAAATGTGCTATAGGGAAGATGGTGGTTCAAGTGGTTATTGAAATCGCTCATTTTAACTTTTTGGTTCTGTCTAAATAGTAATGAGAAGTTGCAGTGGTTCTGGACGAGGTCGATAGTCAAGAATTTATACGCTACGATTAACTTACATTGGTCCATCAACATTATCAACATACTCCTTAAACACTTACACTGTTTGTTAGTGGCTCAGTAGCTGGTTCCATTTTGTAATTTAATTGTCCTTTTGTAAATAGTCGTGGAGGGGAATATTCAATAGTGAAGAGTCATAAAAATAGTAGCAGGTAGTACGGCAGAGTGTAGTGTCGTATGAGTCCAGTTAAGAATTTATTAGTTGTATAAGTGAGTAAATGGGATGGGATAACAAACATCTTCCCGAATCGAATCTCCCCACCCTTGAAAATTTCAAAATTTACTACTTAACCTGTCAAAGTCAACAGCTTAACCTGTTGCTACGGACTAACTACATTCGTGTCAAGATCTTTTCTAAGCGTGTAGAAAAGGAGAAGGCGAAAGGACAACGAAGAGAAAAGGTAACGTCGAACGTTCATAAATTTCAATTTTATCCTTTTTCCACTCCATTCTTCATTCCATTATTCCCTATCTTTTCCTCGTTGAAAATAATCCCAGAGTTGAAAGACTCACAAGAAGTGAGAAGCAGTCAAAAGTTGGCAACAGTTCCTTCTCCAGATATCAAAAGTAGTTTCTGAGTTGTGAGGTTGATTATTGGTCCAAAAGAGCGGGAACTACAAGCGGGCAGAAGACCGAAGATATGACCCACAAGCTGCCGGAAGACCCGAAGACAGATCTGCAACCTACCCGAAGAAGAAATCTGCAACTAAGCCGAAGACCGAAGAACCTATGCAATTCACTCGAAGCCCGAAAACTGCAATCTACCCAAAGACCGAAGAGTCTTCGGTTGGGCTGCAATCTAGCCGAAGAAGTGCCATGCAAGTGAACCGAAGCCCGACGTTTAGTTGCAGATTTCTTCTTCGGGTAGGTTGCAGGTCTGTCTTCGGGTCTTCCGGCAGCTTGTGTGTCATATCTTCGGTCTTCGGCCCGCTTGTAGTTCCCCATTGCTGGTGAGCTGAGGTCATTTCGGTTTCGGGATCTCATAAAAAGGAATGAAATGTGAGTGAAGAATGGAGTGGAAAATGAAGTTGGTAGTGAGTGAGTCGGTTAAACTGTGTTGAAAAGCAAAACTGAGTCTGCATCGGATGCAGTACAAATGATTTGGTTTATTAAAAGTCCAATAGAACCGAACGTGACTTTTTACATATGTGTCTGAATTAAGGTTTTTGCTGCAGAGTTTGCATGTTATTGGATACAAGAGACTGTCAAAATCAGTTTCAGCAGGTTTTATGATTTCAGGGTTAGAATTCGTCGATGCAGCGATTTTTTGTCTTGTTAATGTAGTGGGGTCAGGCCGGTCAGGGTCTAATAAAATAACGTTGTTGTAGCTTGATTTTTCGTTCTGGAGCCATGTCACTAGCAGAAGTTGAAGATCCACCTCTGTCAATGAAACTAGAGGACTCGGTAAATGTGCTTTATTTAATTTGAGGCTTTTAACAGTGTTATTTGTCCGTTGCAGGTAGTTATAATCTGTTATTTTGTTTTCGTCAATGACAACCTCGTTCTGGTCATCATATTCACTGTCAGTGTTACTGTTATTGTCGTTTGAAGCTTCAGCGATGTAATCGTCATTATTAACTGGATCTCGTACTCGATTGACTGTTTGTGATTTCAACTGGATTATCTGAATTTCATCGCTTTCGCTTGCTCCCTAACCCCAAAAAAAGGAAACCTACTGTTATTCTCACTAACACTCTTCTTCGCATTCAATGATATCGTTCCATCGCTTCTCAGAAGTACGCATTTTGTTTCGTGGTTTTTAAGATCTTCGATTGTGTAGAAATCTTTATTGCAAGTCAAACAGCTATGATTTTCGGAGTAATTTATTTGTAATGCGTTTCTTCTGGTGCGGGTATTATACCGGAAATTACTTTGGATAGTGCGGGGTTCTTCATCTTTACGGGTTTCTTGCTGTGGCTTGGATTTTATGTGATTAACTGGAGTGCTAAAATCGGTTGTAGGACATTTGCTACCCGGAAATTTGCTACCTGGACATTTGCTACCCGGACAATTACTACCCGGACATTTGCTACCCGGACATTTGCTACCCGGACATTTGCTACCCAAACCCTAACCTAGGACAATTGCTACCCACAACCTAGGACATTTGCTACCCACGCCCAAACCTAGGACATTTGCTACCCATGGCTACAGTAGATGTAAAATGCATGGACAATATTTATGAGTGTGTAATTATATTTAAAAGTTATATTATATATATATATTATCTCTACAATTAATATTAGTATAAATGTTAGAACCAGGCAATGTAACAAGCCATTGCAGAGACGCTGCATTAATTTCTAAAACACAGAAAACGGTAACATTAAAATTATAAAATGTTCTTAAATCTAATAAAATTTTTAATCTGAGTCTAAATAGAAGTACACAAGTTAGTAAATATAATTTTAAAACTAGAAACTGTCTTTTGACCATAATTGATTCATAAAAAACAAAGATTTAAAATTAGACTCATATGGAGTTTTTTTTATTAGATTTAAGAATACGTTATAATTTTATTGTTACCATTTTCTGTGTTTTAGTAATGAATGCAGCGTCTCTGAGTTAGTCTGCAATGGCTTGTTAGATTGTCTGGTTCTAAAATTGATACTAATATTAATTGTAGAGATAATATATATCATATATATATAACTTTTAAATATAATTTTTGAACGCCTATCTACAAATATACCACCTTCTATCATTAACAATATTAGCCTCATTAAACTCATGTTATCACGGTACACTCATAAATATTGTCCATGTATTTTACATCTACTTTAGTCATGGATAGCAAATGTGCTATGTTTGGGCGTGGGTAGCAAATGTCCTAGGTTGTGGGTAGCAAATGTCCTAGGTTGGGTTTTGGGTAGCAAGTGTCCGGGTAGAAAATGTCCGGGTAGCAATTGTCCGGGTAGCAAATGTCCGGGTAGCAAATGTCCGTTTACCGCTAAAATCAACATCTAATATTGAAGTACAGATATTCAAGCATGGGTGTTTATTCAGACTAGTGTTGTAACTTGTTCACAAAGAACAATTGTTTTTTACTTTGTGATTGTTCTGTCACAATCACAATCACAAACTACTAAAATTGGATTGTGCACAATCACAAAACGTATCACAGTCCGACAGGAACAAGCAGGAACTATCGTGATTTTCCCGTAGCATCTAACGAACGCTTTGTGAACAATCACAAACGTTCACAAGCACAAACTGAGGCTACTTAAATGCATTGTTAACAACTCAGTTTGTGCAAAATCTTGGACTTGAAAATCACAATATTCACAAAAAATTGTGAACAATTTACAACACTAATTCTGACCGCTTTCATTAAAATTGCTGGCACCCGCGCCTTGGGTTAGTATTGGCTCTGGAACAAAAACTGAGGTCAAATTCGTAGTGGTAACTACTGCATCTTCTTCTGCTAATTTATTATAGTCAAGGTCCGCCTCATTTTCAGTAAATAACTCGCGAATCGTATTTTGTGTGTACATGTGTGAATTATGAGCTTCAGTTTGTGATGAATTTTTCCCAGGGCAAGTGCCGGTGCCAGCGAGCATAGGTTCAGAAATAGGTGGTTCAGTGGAATAATTTTCGTCAATTGGAGCCATTAAGTGACTTTCGTTGTCCTGGATAAAAACTTCATGAAAATCAGCAGAGTCAGAAAGATCGTCATAGGACGGATTTTCCTTTTCGACTAAAGTTGTTGTGCCCAGTTCTGCAATATACCGAGAAGGTCTTTCGATGTCTCTGAGATCTTCGTGCGTATCAATACCATGAAATTCGTTAATAACATTAGGCACAGGGTTAACAGCATAATCGTATCCGGTAGTAGTAACTGCTGAAACTGACGAACCTGCCTCGATTGCCGGAGAATCCGTTGATAGAACTTCAACTTTTTCGTTCCCATCACAGTCTTTGATAATATGTGCCACAATAAATTCCCCATCTTCCAATACTTGAGCATCTTTAATAGGATCGTCACCGGTACCGGAACCATCATCATTAATGTTTAGATCATTACAGCACGTACGATTTGAATCAACGGATTCACCTGACTGACGGCGGAATAAAAATGATTCTTTCTGGAAATTTGAGAATTTGTTGTCGTTTGAATGGTCTCTTGTCCACTTATCGTTAGTCCCAGAGTTATTGACAAACATCTCCTAATTCAATTTACTTTCTGAGTAACTCATCGTCAGTTTCTATGATTTTGCATCGCTTCGAATTTGAAATTTCAAGTCTATTTTCCTGTTCAGTATGGAAGACTGAGCGACCGTAAATACAAAAACCAAGTGAAAACCAAGAAATTGAATTCGGTTAAAATTTTAAATTTTATTTAAAAGGTGATACAGGTAAGGATTTATTAGGTAAACTCTAACCTGGTAAAGAACCTGAGGGTTAAAACACAACTGTGCTACACACATACCGTATTAATCCAAATAGATCCCGAGGGGATATACGTGAAACTTTGCCCTTGACCCGGGATCTAATAGAGACCCGGGATCTATTGGAGACCCCTGGAATCCATAAGTTACACCCCGGGATCTATTTTAAACTTTGTCCGAGACCCGGGATCTATTGGAGACCCGGGATCTATTTGGATTAATACGGTACATAGGTACAAGGCAAGATATCCAATAGTCACTGTAAACTAACCTGTTTCGTTTAGTTTCGATGAAATGTACAATTTTTCCATTGTGAATTGAGCGAGGGATCTGCGCATCGGTCAGATGAGAGACAGTACTGGTTTGCTTGCATAATGTGGAATTTTTTGTAGAATGATTTATTCCTTCACTGATTCTAATAATGTTTGAAAACGAGTTTATTTCCGTTGAAGTCAGCCGCTCGAGTAAAACGTAGTGATTCGGTAAATTGAATTCTTTTGATTGGTAACTATTGCTAACTGTCTCATGATTGTCAGTATTTGGTATTGTTCACATTCACGATGTTATATTGGGCTTTATCATCCTGACGCTCGATGTGATTAGGTACTTTTCTTTGTTGAACTACTGTCACTGATCTATGTATTTTCCCTAATGAAATCTTCACTTTCGGAGAAGAATGGTGATAACTGGTCTGGGCCATCGAATATGTTATAAATTTAAGAAATAAAAACAGTTGAATTTGATAGTTGCATTGAAATAACTATATACATACAGCTAGGTCCACGACGCTACATGTAGCGTCTGAGGCGCTGAATGTTTTTACGCTGCATATAGCGTATGGACGCTAGAACTGAAGTACTAACGCTGCATCCAGCGCTTTGTGATTCCAATCAGTGTGCGCTACATGCAGCGCCTTTGTGAAAAATGTAGCGCACCATATAGGGGTCTCAATACCTAGCTAATTGTGATAATTAATACCGAATAAATTATTTCAAGCAAGCTATTTAGATGCTGAGCAAGCATCTAATGAAATGTTTTGATGGTTTTGTCTGTCCTTCGTCTGTCTGTCTGTCGCAATTAGCAGTTGTATGGAGCAACTCTTTAAAGATTTTTAAATATTTATTTTTAGGCAGTTATATGTACTCTACTGCAATGTCAATTAGGGGTAAAACAAATGGCGCCACCAAAGTCGAGGGTGGGTCACTTTGAAAAAAAGCAGAAACCCCACGTAACACATAACCATTTAAGCAATGCTTAAGAAGGTAACAAGGGAGTTATCTGACTCGTAAATAAAGCTTAACTCAAACTCAAACTCAGGGAGTGGGTTCTAAATTTTGGTAAATTTGGATGGCGCCATTGGTCTCCCGCCCCTAGCCTTCTCCTGTCATTCTTTGTGTCCTTTGATTTTACACATGGAAGTTTACAAGTAGTAGTAGTCACAAGCACTGATTTAGACAGCAATATACACCGACTTACAGAATGTTACTACTATGATACTTACTGAAGTAATTTAAATAATTACGAAAATAATAAACAAAAAAAAGGAGTGTGTCTTGTTAAATAAACATTTAGTTATTAAGGTGGATAATATTTTGATCGTCCATGTCTTTTGATACGAATTTTCAAATATCATTAATAAAATAAGCAAATAAACTTAAGCACACCTGTGTTACTTAAATCATTTTTTATAAAATTGCAGCATATAGTTAAATATGACTATGACTAAAGGTAGCTGATACCCCTATTTTAGCGCAGTGCAAACTTATAGCACCCATAAAAACTACAATGTCACTTGTTATAAAACCCCACGGTAGATTTTAAATCCTCTCGGTCAATCTGTGTATTTTTTTACGCTCTATTTAGCGCTGTTATTTGTTTTTTGTACCACTCAATATCTTTTTTTACCAAATTAAAACAAATATAATTTTATTTTACATTATAATACATATTGTACGCCACACTTGCAGTCTCAAAATCATTGAGTGGCGCTGCATGTAGCGCACACTGATTGGAATCACAAAGCGCTGGGTGCAGCGTAAGTACTTCAGTTCTAGCGTCCACACGCTGCATGCAGCGTAAAAACATTCAGCGCCTCAGACGCTACATGTCGCGTCATGGACCTAGCTGACATACATTTACTACAGATATAGTTAGATACCGCTGGAATTTTATAAAATTGCGTATAGCACCTAGGTTCCTACTTATATTCTTTATATTTATATTCTTTTGGTTGTCAATCAATAAAAATATTTAATGTATAAAAACACCATAGATAGATATTAAAAATAAAAGCAAAAATAATCTTTACTCAGGGTTGCCGAATGTTTCTTCGAAAATAATACACTTGATCCCGCTCAGTTCTTGGGCAGTATGCTTCAGTCGCTTTATGCAATAAAAGCTCCCCAACATTTTTCGCTAATTGAGAGAGAATTTACAGGCAAAGTAAATGGTCGGATTAAAACAACTATCTGTACTATCACGCTCACTGTTTATACAATTATTAAGGTCATTATTATTATCGACGCTTTTGACGTGAACACACTCTAATTAGAAAAGTTCCCATCCCAACTAGCTTTTAGTTAGCTCGAGGTAACACATTTACGTGTTAATTTCAACACGATTACTAGTTAATTTCAAAAATTTTGAAGGTGAGAAAATATGTTACCTACAGGAAACACCATAGACACAAACCTCACATGCCGGGGTTACCTAGACACCCTTTTGGGGAAGCCAAAAAATTGACACCCCAAGTGGCCGGCCGAAGGCCGGACACCCATTTTTGAATTTTGAATTTTTAAGCGAACATGATTTTAATATTTTAAAATTTTTTTCTTGAAAACCTTTTATTTTGTACTTACGCTTAGGGATGGCAAAATGTCAGAGGTGTCAGTTTTGAATTTAAAGGGAATTTATACGAATTATTAATTATTATCACATTTATTAGTTAGTTTTTGAAATGCATAAAGTAGGTAGTAGCATGAAAAATGTTTTGAAATAACGACTTTAAAAGTCTTGGAAAAATCAAGTCTTGTCTCTTTTGGAGTTTTGTTAAACTTTTCAAAATGTTTTCTTTTAGAGTTAGTCTTGAAAGTCAAGGCTTATTAACACTCTTAGACATTTAAAAAAGCTTGACATTGATTTTGCAAGCACTAACGATAAGCTAAGCTTTGGCTGCGATGCAAAATTCAGCACTCTTAAAGATACAAAGAATGCTGACAAAAGAAAAATGAGCATTATTATGCAAAACGTGTCCCGTTTTTGAAACTTAAAGTAAACATTTAATTTAAAAAATAATAATAATGCAGCTTTTTTATAGTGAAAAAAAATCCCTTTTTGAAGAGAGCAGAGGCAGTCACTCAGTCAGTGCTAAAATCAACTTATGAGATTGCATTGTTTTATGAAAAGAGCAGGCCAAAAAATAGAAATGGTGTAAAAACTTGTGTCAAATGGCGATCTGACTTGCTCTCGGATTTTTTGAAAAACAAACTTACTAATGTTAATTAAATGGACACTTTATCTGAATTCTTATTGAGTCTTTAATTGTGTCTGCAACCTACATTTTTCATCTCATTCTAATAAAATTTAAGGCTTTTGATCGTTATGATATTATCTTAAAAGTGATTTCTGCAATTTTAAAAATTCGAAAGCTTTCAATTTCTTAAAAAATGCGTGATTTCATAACAAAACTATATGGTACTTTATTGTTTTAAAAAAATATTTTTTCCGAATTTTGATCAACCCATAAGTTGCATTTTAGATAACAAAATGAACATCAAAAAACTATAAATTTTTCGAAAATGGGATGAAAAGTGACGGAGGGTAAAGGGTTACAAGGCAATTAAAATTTTTAAACTTTGAGAGTTCTTATAAAAAAGTAATTTTGGAAAAGTGAGAATATTCGAATTTTCAAAATCCTAGAAATTGTTTTTAAGATAGAATCGTAGCGATTTAGAGCATCACATTTTATTGAAATGAGATGAAAAATATAAATTGCAGACCTAATTGACGAAAAAACAAAAATTTAGTTTAAAAATGACACCCCCTCGAAAAATTTTAATTTTAAGCGTTTGACACCCTCCTGGAAAAAGTAAGGTTGTTAAAAATTGTGTATTTTTGAGGCCCAGAGTTTTAACTATTTTTTTGAGAAAAAATAAAAACTTTTGAATTTTCGAAAACCCTGAAATTTCTTTTTAGATAAACATACAAAGATGTTGTATTTTAAATTTTATGAAAATTGGACGAGAACTGTGGGAGCTAGAGCGCGGTGAAATTCGAAAAAATCGATATTTTTGAATTTGCGGGCGCGATTGCGGCCGAACAACGAATTTTGCATTCCAACGACTATACACGCAGAGGTCACTCACATGGGTAGTATACGTTCCAGGGAGTTTCGCTTCATTCTGTAGTTTCAAATTGGGAAGGTTCCCATGTCAGTCGTGACTACAGTGTTAATCTCTAACTAAAATTTGTGTTGACCACTGTAACCTCTTCTAGGGTCGATGTTGGAGTAACACAAAAATAAGTTACAAATTAACACCTATGTGGTTAATTTGATTATATTTTTCTAAGCGTGCACTGTTGGCTTTGTTGGAATACATAATTCTATAACCTTTTATGCGGCTATTTTGCTATAATCATGTAATAATAATAATAATAAAATTTTCCCGGGAAAAATTCTGAAGGATTTGATACAGAGTTTCTTGTAAAAACCCGGTTGTCACTATTTTAACACTTCAAAGCTTGAGTCACACGGACATTTTGCCAAAACTCCACCGTTTAAAGTCCAACTTATTTTTAAATGAATTTACTGTATTTAAATCTGATTTGTTATTTTTCACATCACTTGGGAGATTATTCCATTCTGTAACTACCCTCTGGGTAAAGAAATGGTGTCTGCTATTCGTATTTACTGGTTTCTTTAAAAACGGAGCATGCCGACTTAGCATGTCAATTTCAAAAAAAGCAGAGGAGTCGATGTCGTATTTATTGTTAACTAGTAGATATGGCTCGATTCGCTCGCCTGTGTCCGTGTAAGGTTATAGGTTACAGGATAAAGCATGAACAAAATTATAATCATTAATAGGAATACCCTCGAAGGTTTCATTTCGTACATACCCGAGGGACCCCTTTAGCAAAGGCAAGGGAGGGGACCCTCCCTGTCAGGCCCAAGGCCTAACGGAGTTAGATAAAGAGCCATTTTACTCAAACGGGTAGAGTACGGATACCATCTCGATGCTAGGCCGAGGGCCTGGCACGGGGATAGTAATTTTGTAACAGACAGGAAGGGTATCCGTACCCCACTCATCCGGTGCATACACCTTGCCCAGGTTGTAAAGGGAGCGTAGAAGAGAAAGAAAAGCCATACGGGTAGGATGCGGGTACCATCCCTGTGCCACACCTTCAGTCTGGTACAGGTAGGGTGCCCGAACCCTACCCTTTGTGGCTACACATCTTCTACGCTCCCTTTTCAACCTGGGCAAGGTGTATGCGCCGGACAGGTAGGAAACCGACACCCTCCCCGTTTGTTACAAGTACGATGTACGACACCCGTGCCGTACGGGCACGGTATACTGCTTGGGTATGGACCGCAGGCTCGTTTTGACGGGCTTTGGTGGCCGTAGTGGCCTCTTAGGGGCTGTTCCTACCATGAATATGTGAGAAAGGCTCCGTTCTTCAGTAGCAGGATTTTCAGTTTAATTCTGAGTGCATGAAGAGTTCCAGGCTTGAGTAGTTTCAATCTGAACAGGGATAAGTGAGCGCGGTCTGCCTCCCTTAATCCATCTAATAGTTTCCCTTGCGTAGGGTTGTTCATTGATAAAATATCAGTCAGTTGTCATTTTATACGTGATGATTGTATCTTGATCTGACTTCTCCATTTCAATCCTGAAATCAATGGGTTCGGTCTCCGATGTACTCTTGGCTTTATCATGTTAAGCCTTAAGTTTTCGTTCGTTCCTTCGATTGAGGAATTTCTGACGTAATTTTGATTCTGCTGAGTAGTAAAGTAGTGTCTCTTCGCAGTCATAGAGAGTGAAATTCACTAGTATTTCTTTAAGTACCTTTTTAAGTGAGCATAGTGTATTCTATACCATGTAGCAGTCCGTCATATGAAAAAAGGTAATTGCATTATACACCTTTTCTGAAGAAGTAGCTAGTATTGCGACCTTGCCTATGTCTATTTAGTCTTCTATAAGTGACTCTTCAGTAATTGATTGGGGGTATGCACACTTGAGCTCGGGGTTGTAAATCCCGGTGCACCTTAACGTCCACCCAAACTGGACGTCCTCTGTGTAAATAAGAGGATTGGATGGTTCATTCCTAATTCGCTATGAAGATGTGTTTGATGGGTTGCTTGGTTGTGTTGTAGTCGATATCTGGGTCGGTGAGATGGTTGGATAATAGAGACAACCGGGTATGATTCGGTTGGGATGAGATGTGAGGAGCTTGAGATGAAGTTTGAGAGGGTTGAGACCGGACTCAATAGACTTGAGACCGGGCTGGGGAGCTGGAGACCGGACTCAATAGACTTGAGACCGGGCTGAGGAGGCTGGAGACCAGGTCCAATAGACTTGAGACCGGGCTGAGGAGGCTCGAGACCAGGTGAGCTGAAGTTGGGTCTGGGACCAGAGAGCTGGCTGGGACCAGAGCTTGAGCTGGGACCAGAGAGCTGAGACCAGAGCTTGAGATGGGACCAGAGACTGAGCTGGGACCAGAGCTTGAGCTGGGGCCAAAGACTGAGCTGGGACCAGACAGCTGGGACCAGAGCTTGAGCTGGGACCAGAGAGCTGGGACCAGAGCTTGATCTTGAGATGGGACCAGAGACCGAGCTGGGACCAGAGACTAAGATCAGAGCTTAATCTTGAGATGGGACCAGAGACTGAGCTGGGACCAGAGCTTGAGCTGGGACCAGAGAGCTGGGACCAGAGCTTGATCTTGAGATGGGACCAGAGACTGAGCTTGGACCAGAGCTTGAGCTGAGACCAGAGAGCTGGGACCAGAGCTTGATCGATACCGATCGACAGACCGACCGAGCTTGAGTTGATACCGACCGACCGACCGTGGCTGAGCTGATCTGGTATGATGGGGCGATGTGAGCTTGATACCGACCGACCGTCTGAGCTGATCTGGTGGGGCGATATGAGCTTGATATCGACCACCTGACTGGCTCTGGGGTGGGCAGGCTTGGTCAGGGCAACTTGAGCTTGATACCGACCGACCTGTTCTGAGGTTAGCAGGCTTGGTCGGGGCAACTTAAGCTTGATACCGACCGACCGACTGAGCTGATCTGGACGCGTATATGGGATACGCGGGGCCGGGTATGAGGTCCTGGTGAGAGAGTCTGATTCTGGGCAGACAGCGGCTACAACCCGAGGAAACGGATCTGAGAAGGCCTTTGTCTCTGTGGAACCGGTCTGAGAGCGGTTCAGACCAATGAAAATGGATCCTCGAGCGGTCTGGAGAACAGTCCGGAGATGATTATGATCTGATGAGCGGATTCTGACCTGTGGAACGGTTTTGGAACCTGGTTTGAACTGAGGATTTGGTTTTGGCGTAGTCTTGGTGTACCGGGTGCACTTCTTCACGTAAAAGAGTTCCAAAAATGATAATAGCAACCGGATAACTGAGAGTGTAAATGCCTGACTACGTGCGGGTAGCATGAAAACAGGACTCACGGATTGGGTTTCGGTGTATGATGAATGCACTGAAGAACTGAAGCTTGATGCAGTTAATTAATGTGTTATGTAAGCGGGTAATGTGAGAATAATCAAGGTGTGGCAGTCAAGGTGATATGAATAAAATGACGGATTTTTGATCTCACAAGTGCGTAATTTTGGTAGTAATTACCAATGGTCTTTAATTACTAATTACACACTAAAAAACTACACTTAATAACAATTAAATTGAATTTGATTCGGTACTCTGATTTGGACTTCAGAAATATCTGCATTGGAACTAATTTAGAGAAAATGGAGGTGGTTTAGAGCTCAGAGCAGCAGGTCTGTGCTCACAGACTTTTGGTTTCAGACTGGAGAGCGGACACGACCGTACTCTCCCAATGTTTGTTGGTCTCTCTGAGTGATGCCGAAAGGGACAGAATGCTATCACTCCCATTTGGTTGAGCCACGTCGACATCGGTAGCCCTCCCCTGCCTCAATCTCTCAAATTCATGCAAAGCAGGGCTTTGAGATATCGAGGCAGAGAGCCATCCAACGCCATGTGTTTTGGCTTCTTCTTCTCTCTCAGCCCTACAAAAGCAGGGGTTTGAGAGCAACTTAAGAAGAGGGTCGTTGAGTACTCTGGGTTTGAGATCCTTTGCACAAAGGACTCGAGTACTCAAATGAGTGTAAAATTCCTGTCTTAAACAGGACGGTTGCGTTATTGCGTCCGTACATTCCGCCCACCATGAGCTCTGAGGGCTTGTAAGCACAAGGGCTCATAATAGACCTTAATTAGGAATTTGAAATGAAAATTTGTACTTAACCTATGATATCACCTAAAAATTGATTAGATCATATTAAAAGAAACATTAATGGCTAAGAGATTGATATTAGATACATTTATGGATATAATTTGGATTATATTACCTTAACTAACACAAATAAAGAGATACTGGTAAAATTACTTTAATTTTGTTTGAAATAAAGTATTAATAATTGAATTAAATGCCTATTGGCTACGTATATTGAAAACTAACCTATCTTTGCACAATACACCAAGGTAGCATGATAATACATAGTAAACACAGTACATAATAATTCGTTTGGACTTATGTCTAGATCAGTGAAATTGCTGGTAGGTGGTGATTGCCTTCTCAGATGACTGCAGTAGGTAATGGTCTACTGAAGGATGACCTGCGACGACTCTTCTCCAATGAAGTCGAAAGAGATTGCCGTTCTTTAGAAGCCCAAGTTTGGTGACTGTAAGCTTCTTGTGGGGTATCATCCACTTTGGACGCTGCTGATACTCGATAAGATTGTCAGAGTACCAGCGGTGCCAAAGGTTCAGATGCAGGTTTGTGATCCATGACCGAGAAGACCGAGAAGGATGAAGAGGCTTTGCTGCTATTAGAATGAGGTGTGAGGTGGCTGAGACCCAGTGTGAGGTCTGGCACCAGGTGAGCTGACAGCCGACTTGGGGCCTGGGATCAGGACTTAGAGCTAGGACCAGGTTGGAGAGCCGAGCTGGGGTATGGTCTGGGACCAGGTGCCGAGATGGGCCTGGGACCAGGTGAGCTGAGATCAGAGACCGAGGGTGAGCTGATCTGGACGGGCTATGTGAGCTTGAGACCGACCGACCGAGTATGAGCCTGAGACCGACCGACCGAGTGAGCTTGAGACCGACCGACCGAGTGAGCTTGAGACCGACCGACCGAGTGAGCTTGAGACCGACCGACCGAGTGAGCTTGAGACCGACCGACCGAGTGAGCTTGAGACCGACCGACCGAGTGAGCTTAAGACCGACCGACCGAGTGAGCTTGAGACCGACCGACCGAGTAGACCGAGAAGGATGAAGAGGTTGAGGTCCAGCCGGCATGCTTGTGAGGTGATGATGATAAGTAACTGGAGTATTGAGCAGATGGTCTTGAGACAAAAGCACCGGGTGCTTTCTGGCTGGGGGGAGATCAGATTTTGGAGGTTGGACGGTCAGCCCACCCTGGGAAGTTCAGATGCCTTGATCGATGAAGTCAGCTTAAGAGCTTCCCAATGCTTTGATACACCAGTCGCTACACCACTATACACCTTGGCCTGATTTTGATGTTGGTAGTTGGAGCCTGTCAAGCCAGTTGAGACGGTTGAAACGGTTGAGGTAGAGACCGTCGAGCCGGTTAGGACAATAAAGCCAGATGAGGCACGGACCGCTGAGCCATTAGATGAGGTCCAGACGGTTGAGCTGGTTGAGGCGGAACCCGTCGAGCTAGTAGGTGCTGTTGAGACGGAGACCGAGGATCCAGTAGGGACGGTAGAGCCAGATGAGTTTGAGATGGAGAACAAGGATCCAGTATTGCATGTGGAACCGGTAGCTGTGGAAAACGTCCAGCCGGTAGCTGCAGTTGAGACAGTCGACTTGGTAGGAGCGGAGCCGGTTGCGATGGTAGGCCCGATCAACGCTGTTGCAGTGGAGCCGGTCGACACAGTAGACCCGGTCGATACGGTTGAAGTAGAGCTCATCAAGACGGTAGACCCGGTCAATGTGGTTGAAGGTGAGCCTGTCGAGGCGGTAGACCCGGTCGACAAGGTTGAGGTGGTTGGGGCGTTAAAGGCACATTGCTTGGTATGAGGACTGACTAGTGGCACTTCCTCTGTTTCGCGAGAGCTGTTGAGATCAGCGGTTGTTGTAACCAGAATCGAGGAAGAGGTTGATACGATGATAGGCAGTTTACTTATAAGCAGATACCCTAGTTTGGACTCTAGGGCTATGGGAGTTCCAGGAGGAACTTCTGATGTCAGCTTCAATGATGTCTTGATACACATCAGCCCCAAGAAGAAGATCGATTTGCGAGGAGATATTGTAGGATGGGTCTGCTAGCTCTAAGCCATGAAGATGTGACCAAGAGTTATGCTGGAAGGAGTGAGAAGGAAGTCGGCCGGTAATTGTTTTGAGGTAGTATGCGTCCATGCGGATTGATTCACTCCTTATACGAGAATTGATGTAGAAGGAGGACCGGTAGGAGCAGGAACCAGCAGCGGTAGAGCCAAGACCATTGATATTGATACTTGTCTTCTTTCGCTTGAGCCACAGCTTCCTACTACACGCAGCTGTGATGAAGGAGTTCTGAGAACCCGGGTCGATGAGTGCTCTCACTTCTCGTCCTACACCGTCGCTATCATTGATGATAACAACGGCAGTTGCAAGGAGCACCTGAGAGGGTATATGAGACCCAGTGGTTCCATGCACAGAGGTACTTGATGGAGGATCATTCTTCTTAGGAGGTGGAAGCGGAGGCGGATCCGCTTCGGTCTTGCCAGAAGGAGCTTTTTCACTGTTGTGAAGGAGAGTGTGATAGTGTTTCCTGCATATGAAGCATGAATGAGAGCTATCACACTTACAGGTAACATGGGCAGAGGAGAAACAGTTAAGGCAGCGGTTGTTTGTGTTGATGATGGCTAACCGGTCAGCAGGGGCAAGAATGTAAAACCTTTCGCAGTTCATCAAACCGTGCCTTTCTGTTATGTTGCAGGCTATGCACGGAGAACTATCAGGTTTGGTGGCAAGGTACACTTGTTTGGTGTTTCCCTGCTTTGCTTGAGGGTTCAGGTCTCTCTGCTTCTGGGTGCTGTTCTGTCCCTGGTTGTGAGCCTGCTGGCTTGGCTTCGCAGAACCACTGGACAGAAACATGAGAGCCTCCGATCGAGAGGTGATGAAGGCGGTTAGTTCAAGGAAGGTAGGAAACTTGTTACCACTTCTTTGCAGCTCCCACTGCATTTGAGACTCAGGGTCCATCCTTTCTTGTATGACGTAAACCAGGATGGTGCTCCACTGGTTGGTAGGTTGGCCGAGCACCTTGAGTGATTCTACACAGGCTGATGTATTATCAAATTCCGGAGGCAAGAAGGGGAGGAAGCAGAAACAGATGGCTGGTCAAACAACTGGCGGAGATGGTTTTTGATCAGTATTCTTTCATCGTCGTACCGCTCCAAGAGGGACTTCCAGGCAATGTCATAGTTAGAGTCGCTGATAAGGATATTTTTGGTGATGAACGCAGCATCTCCTTTAAGGCTGTTATTGAGATGGTGCAACTTGACAGAACCAGAAATTGTCTTGGAGTCATGAACAACTTTCCTGAATACATCTTTAAAGTGAAGCCAGTTGGACATGTCGCCGTTGAAAGTAGGGAGATCCATTGGAGGAAGCTTGATAGAAGAGTCCACAGGAGGAGGAGGTTGAGCCTGAGCATAATAAAATGGTTGCATTGATGCCAAGGACTCAATGGATGATTTAATAATAGTAAACCTGAGACGTAAGGTGTTATACTCCTTTTTATTCGCCTCATAGGTCGTGTTGCCAGACTCTCCTTCTGTCCTTATTTGATCTTGCAAATTATTGAGATCATCTAACTAAGCGTCGAGCTCTACCAAGATTCTTTTCTCTGTTATTTGGTTGGCTTCAGTTTCTACAGCTTGCTTAGCTACAAGTTCCAAAGTAGTAAGAGACGAGGTAATCTTCCTTCTTGTTCTGAGTAGAGGATCCATGTGAAGCTGTTAAAGCACTATTGATGTAGTTGAGACAACCAAGATCAGATTTAGGGTACTAGAGACGGAACAAGGACTGCCGAAGACCGAGATTTGGGTACCGGATACACAGTGGGGACCACTAAGGACCGGATTTTAGGTACCAAAGTGGAGTAAAACTTAGATATCGAAGAACACAAACTTGACTTTTGACGTCTTCAACGGACAGGAATATCCGGTTCGAAGGACCAATGATTGGGGGTATGCACACTTGAGCTCGGGGTTCTAAATCCCGGTGCACCTTACGTCCACCCAAACTGGACGTCCTCTGTGTAAATAAGAGGATTGGGTGGTTCATTCCTAATTCGCTATGAAGATGTGTTTGATGGGTTGCTTGGTTGTGTTGTAGTCGATATCTGAGTCGGTGAGATGGTTGGATAATGGAGACAACCGGGTATGATTCGGTTGGGATGAGATGTGAGGAGCTTGAAATGAAGTTTGAGAGGGTTGAGACCGGACTCAATAGACTTGAGACCGGGCTGGGGAGCTGGAGACGACTCAATAGACTTGAGACCGGGCTGAGGAGGCTGAAGACCAGGTCCAATAGACTTGAGACCGGGCTGAGGAGGCAGGAGACCAGGTCCAATAGACTTAAGACCGGGCTGAGGAGGCTAGCGACCAGGTGAGCTGAAGTTGGATCTGGGACCAGGTGCCGAGATGGGACCAGAGAGCTGGCTGGGACCAGAGCTTGAGCTGGGACCAGAGAGCTGGGACCAGAGCTTGAGCTGGGACCAGAGAGCTGAGACCAGAGCTTGAGATGGGACCAGAGACTGAGCTAGGACCAGAGCTTGAGCTGGGGCCAGAGACTGAGCTGGGACCAGAGAGCTGGGACCAGAGCTTGAGCTGGGACCAGAGCTTGATCTTGAGATGGGACCAGAGACCGAGCTGGGACCAGAGACTGGGATCAGAGCTTGATCTTGAGATGGGACCAGAGACTGAGCTAGGACCAGAGCTTGAGCTGGGACCAGAGAGCTGGGACCAGAGCTTGATCTTGAGATGAGACTAGAGACTGAGCTGGGACCAGAGCTTGAGCTGGGACCAGAGCTTGATCGATACCGATCGACAGACCGACCGAGCTTGAGTTGATACCGACCGACCGACCGTGGCTGAGCTGATCTGGTATGATGGGGCGATCTGAGCTTGATACCGACCGACCGTCTGAGCTGATCTGGTGGGGCGATATGAGCTTGATATCGACCACCCGACTGGCTCTGGGGTGGGCAGGCTTGGTCAGGGCAACTTGAGCTTGATACCGACCGACCTGTTCTGAGGTTAGCAGGCTTGGTCGGGGCAACTTGAGCTTGATACCGACCGACCGACTGAGCTGATCTGGACGCGTATATGGGATACGCGGGGCCGGGTATGAGGTCCTGGTGAGAGAGTCTGATTCTGGGCAGACAGCGGCTACAACCCGAGGAAACGGATCTGAGAAGGCCTTTGTCTCTGTGGAACCGGTCTGAGAGCGGTTCAGACCAATGAAAATGGATCCTCGAGCGGTCTGGAGAACAGTCCGGAGATTATAATGAGCTGATGAGCAGTTTCTGACCTTTGGAACGGTTTTGGAACCTGGTTTGAATTGAGGATTTGGTTTTGGCGTGGTCTTGGTGTACCGGGTGCACTTTTTCACGTAAAAGAGTTCCAAAAATGATAATAGCAACCGGATAACTGAGAGTGTAAATGCCTGACTACGTGCGGGTAGCATGAAAACAGGACTCACGGATTGGGTTTCGGTGTATGATGAATGCACTGAAGAACTGAAGCTTGATGCAGTTAATTAATGTGTTATGTAAGCGGGTAATGTGAGAATAATCAAGGTGTGGCAGTCAAGGTGATATGAATAAAATGACGGATTTTTGATCTCACAAGTGCGTAATTTTGGTAGTAATTACCAATGGTCTTTAATTACTAATTACACACTAAAAAACTACACTTAATAACAATTAAATTCAATTTGATTCGGTACTCTGATTTGGACTTCAGAAATATCTGCATTGGAACTAATTTAGAGAAAATGGAGGTGGTTTAGAGCTCAGAGCAGCAGGTCTGTGCTCACAGACTTTTGGTTTCAGACTGGAGAGCGGACACGACCGTACTCTCCCAATGTTTGTTGGTCTCTCTGAGTGATGCCGAAAGGGACAGAATGCTATCACTCCCATTTGGTTGAGCCACGTCGACATCGGTAGCCCTCCCCTGCCTCAATCTCTCAAATTCATGCAAAGCAGGGCTTTGAGATATCGAGGCAGAGAGGCATCCAACGCCATGTGTTTTGGCTTCTTCTTCTCTCTCAGCCCTACAAAAGCAGGGGTTTGAAACAACTTAAGAAAAGGGTCGTTGAGTACTCTGAGTTTGAGATCCTTTGCACAAAGGACTCGAGTACTCAAATAAGTGTAAAATTCCTGTCTTAAACAGGACGGTTGCGTCATTGCGTCCGTACAGTAATCATGGGTAAGCATCCCTTTATCCTGAGAATATGATTTTTTGGTTTGAATTCTTCCTAATAATCCTCCTAGCTAGCGGAAACGGCATCCTAATAAGACTTTTGATGTGACCGTGAGTATCTGTAGTCCAACATCAAGTATTTGTATACTGTTGCTTTGTGAGCCCTGGTATTTCCTTCAGTATTTCTTGATTGACTTTTACCTTGCTGTTGCGAACTGATATTTTGTGGAGCAGACTGTGTATTTTTTAAATTTTGCTGCTCCTGAGCTAGGAAAAGTTAAGCTGCATTGCCATAGTTAAAGGGTACCAGTCTACTGCGTCCAGCAATTCTCCCTCGACCTCTTCCTTTCATGGAAAAAGGTTAAGTAAATGCCCGGTCTGGCGGTTTTTCGTGGCTGAAGGAACATTATTATCCCTGTTTCTGCAGTGGGCTTCCTTGTGTCCACGATCACGACGCATATGACACTAAAATCCAGTTCAACTGGTTGTCTCCTCCGGTTTAAACCTTGAGCGTCTGATTAATGGTTCAGATTTGTATAGGGATTATTATTTCTATATTCGGGATTCAAAAGTACTTGTCTAAGTGAGCCTCTTTCTCCCTCTTGTCATTTTCTTGTGAGATATCCACTTTAGGATTCTTTGTAGTATTTTTATTGTGAGCTTTGTGCTTTACTTGAAGGATAACAATTTTGTCCTTCTTGTCGTTGGGACTGTTTTGCCTTGTATCCAAGAAATGTGCATAACGATTGGATTCTTTTAATCGTAAGATGGCAGAGCGAATGAGATTTTTTAGTTTAATTTATTTATTAAGTTTGACTTAACGAAGTTAAGTGTTGACTAGTTATGTGACGTAGTCATAACCGTTTGGTTAGAGTCTGAGGCCAAACATTCCCACCATCGAATCTACGGATAGCTTTTTGTATGTAGTCCTGTAAAATGTAATAATTTTTTAAATCATATGGGCTGATGTCTTGAATTGTGAAATTTGCTGCTCGGAGGCTTTGTCTACAGCACTGAAAATTGTTGTTTTACAGCATGCATTAGCTGCCTTCTAAATTTTCAGTTCAGCGAGTTTTCTTGCTTAGGTTGTATCTGAGTTGGCAAAGGCATTAATATTGGTATCATTACTCAGTTGTTTTATAGCTAAGACAATTATATTTTACATTAATTATGTTAACTCAAAAAATTTTCTTACTGCGAACCTGAGATATTCTGTAATTTATAAAAATCGGATTTTCCTAAAATGTGAGTGCCGGCCGGCAAAGACCTCCTAGCTATACAGGCATTAGGCTATCCGTGCTAGTACGTGTAAAACGATAATGATAAAATAATTTAAATTATGAAAAGTTTCTAAAATATTGCTTATGAAACAGTCAACAGTCTTTGTTACTACTCGAGGCGTTATTTGTAAACAACTTATGCCCTTTAAATGTCTTTAACAACCCTGACGCCATTTATAGGCGACCCCTTTGTGGTTTCCAACAACTTTGGACACCATTTGTAAATGGCCTCTCTAATGTTCGCAACGGCCCTTGACTTTATTCATTAATAATAATAATAATAATTAATTCATTAAGTCGATTTGGCGTCAGCCCATACAACATTAAGTTACAATAATAAAGATTGATCGAAAAATTGATCAAAAATCCTTGGTAATTAATAATAAATTGTCGGTACACCGTTTCTTGCATATGTCTTGCTTTGTAGATCTGTGAAAAGAAAAGTGTTAATAGCTGCGTTTCAAAAAATAATCATGTCGTTATAGTGTAGACTAGTATTGGGTTTACATTGCATGTGTTTTATTTCTATAAATATATAGTAAGTAATAAATAAATATGGTGATATTAAAAAATTGGTATTTTTGCTTAGTGTTAATCTTTGAAGTAAGATATTTTTAGTGAGTTATGTGATATTGTGAGTGGTAGAGACGTGGGAGAGGAGGGAAGTAGTTATGCTTCTTCAGTACAGCTGATGTAGAAATTTCGGGCCTCGTCCCAGAAGTTAAACAGCTGTCCAAATCCTTCTGCGTCGGGGTAGCAGCTGAAGATTATTCTTGTGAGGTCTTCTTTCGATGGTTTGCTGGTGACAAGATTCTTAAGAAATTTTGTCCGAGGGGGTTTGTAATGTGGGCACTCAAGCATGATATGAAAGAGGTCTTCTACTTCTTTTCCACATATATCACAATTCGTCCTTTTTGTGTTCTTTCATAGCTTGTTTATGCTGTTAAGGTTAGTTGCTTTTCCCGTAAGTACAATTCTAGGAAATCCAGTTCTCAAATTTAGCATAAACTTTGTGACTTTATTCATTAACAACCCTTTTAATGCAACGACCCTTGACGTCACTTATAGACTCTTTAATTTCATTTACAGAAATCGCTCAGTTTATTTGGTTGGCGATGACGTTTTAAGGTTAACGTAGTCATTTTTGATAGGGCTAAGCTAATTAGAGAGCGAAGATACGAACTACAAATGGAATGTTTTGATAGCATTCTGTATTAGTAAGTTCAAACGCACACAAGTTAGAATGATTAATCTTTTAAATTATCATTTAGATATCACGCTAGTTGTATTTTACAAAATATAGAGGTAGTAAGTTTTGCTTTTAGTGCTGAATAGAGATAGTCAGTTTTGCTTTTAGCAGAAAGTGGAGATGTATGTATGTATGTATCTTATGGGTTCCATAACTGACACGCTCACAGATTCGTATCAGTCATTTCATAGCCTAGTCCAATTTCTGAACCATTGCTGTCCCATTTATTCCTACCTATCTACATAATTTACCGGATTTTTGAAAATTCTGCAATACTGGACGGATTTCATCGAGCCATATATCATTGGAAAGCTTATCAACAGTAGAATTCAAATTTAGGAACGGGCCTCCATTATAACAAAACGTTTTCAAAATAACGGTCTTTTAATTTTTAAATGCCGCCAAAAATGTGTTGCATATGTCACAATCAAAAAACAAAAAAAAAGGTCCCTGCTTATTTTTGAAGAGCTTTCCAATGATATATCACTCGACACAATCGGTTAAAATTTTTTAATTTGCAATTATGTTATTTCGAAACCATTTAAAAACTAATAACAATGGTGCGTGCACACTAAGTTATTTACATTTGCCAAATTGTTACCGTTACAATAATATATCAAGTTAGCTTACTTTCATTGAGTTACCGGTCGAAATCTTCATTTAACACTATTTTTACAACTTAAGCGGGAAATTCAAACATTGGAATTTACAAATGGTAATTGTATAATTGTATCACCTTAATTTATTACTTTGAGTTTAGTGCCATTAATTATTGTCCAATGTCAGCACTCGGAAGTGCATTCACTACCACTATTGGTAGCTAAAACATGCAGTGAAGAATTAAATGATGAAATAAACTTGCACTTCATCTTTCCCTACACTCATTTCAAACACGCGGTCCACTTCTTACCAAACTGGAGCTCATAGAAAACACAACCGAAATGATAATTCACCACGAATATCGTTACTTTAAAACTAACTGGGGCTGGGCATAAATGGCATCACTTTTTAAAGGTGTGGGGTCCTAAAGCTCACTAGTTAGAACATATAAGGGTGGGTGGACCCATACATATCAATAACAATGATTACGTAATGTACGTATATTCTCTCTATGCATGTATATGTGTGTGTGTATCTACATGAATAGTGCTTTATGTCCTTGAATTTTAGCCTTCGCTTTGGCACGGGATTTGCATTTTTGAATTCTTTATCGAGCGTGGTGGCATCGAATTAATTCATTACTCCAATTCAGTAGTAGTCGAGAGGAGAGGTTCAAGTTCAACCTGCAGAAATTCCAGTTAGTCATTAGTAGTGGAGGTAAAGGTGACGAAATCAGAATTCAGATTGATCAGCAAAGAAATAAAGTACGAGATTTGAAGGCATCGAAAGCATCCAAAATCCAAAGACGTGGTCACTGCTGCAGCAAAAGTGTTATTAGAACTTAAAGCCCAATACAAAGAGGTAATGTTCAAAATATAAATAATTACTTCCCTGTAGAAGTTTCTCACTGCTTCCTCAAATTTGATACGGAAAATATGAAATTACGCAGCCTTGAGGTTTATCGTTAATACAAAACTAATTCATTCGCATTAGGCCACCGGACAAGAATACGTGCCCGGCGCAGCACCAGCTCCAGTTCAAGTTAAACCTGCAGAAATCCCAGTTAGGCGACGAAATTAGAGCCCTGATTGATCAACAGAGGAATACAATTCGGGATCTGAAAGCAGCAAAATTAACCAAAGACGTTGTGACTGCTGAACTCAAAGTTTTGTTGGATCTGCAATCCAAATACAAGGAGGTGAATTTTCCGCACCAATACTCTCATATTTATCCCAGTTTTGTTTTTATTTTTATAAGCAACGAGATTGTAATCCATGCAATTTAGTGCACATAGTTGTGCGTGTATTCTACAACAATTTTTTGTAAGTCAAATATATTGTAAGTCATTGGGGTTTACATTTCCAATTTTAGCTCACCGGAGAAAATTACGTTCCTGGACCAGTAAAATCATTAGAAATTCCAAATCCTACTTCAGCTAGCGGAGATAGCAAGGAACAACAAAGGTACCAAGTTGACCAGCAAGACCGTTAAATTCGGGATTTAAAATCTAGTAAAGCCGCGAAAGACGCAATAGCAGCTGAAGTGAAACTTTTACAGGAACTCAAAGCCAAATACAAGCAAGTAATGTTTCCATTGCTTTTCTCATTTCGTTTGACATGACTTTTGTACTGTTATAAATGTATTTAATATGTAATAATGTTAAAAGTTTGCTAGCCAAACGCGTTAGGCGCGCGTATGCTGTGTTTTGTGCAAATATAACTAGCATGAAACCAATAGATACGACTATGTAACTTTTTTTCCATGTTGTATGTTGTCGTGTCTAGGCATCTGAGAACCGAAATCCCAAAAATTATTTTCATTTTGATCGCTAACCGAAGTTAAAAAACGGTCAAAATTAACATGTGATTATATGAGGAACGAGCATCCTCCCATGTTTGGTGGTTAATTGCAGCTAAACAAAAATGAAAATACAAATTATCTCTTATGGAGTGCCTAGGCAAACGCTCATCAGTCAGGAGTGAGGCTGTATTTTAACTGCTCGGAGCGGTTAATCTACCCCTCAGTGTAGGATGTTAATTTAATGTTCCGAGCAGTTTATTTACCGCTCTGAGCTGTAGATTTACTGCTTAAGTCGAATATTTGGATTTCTTTGATCAGTGATTGTCAGATCAGGGGGTGATGACCAACTTGACATTAGTAAGTAATGATTAACTTATCTTTAGTACCTGATGGCCCAAAATCGGTTAGAAATGCGCATAGAAAGTTCAAATCAGAGCAATATGCAGATATATAGTTTTAACCGAGAAATTTAATCGTATTTTGAATTTTCAATCAAATCAACATTGAACTTCAACCCTAACGTTGCGTGACATTAGTTAGGAGAGATTAGATTAGGTAAAGTATTTTTCTGACTTATTAGGGATGTGGTACCGGCGCCCACAAAATCCTCTGCCCTCCCAATGACAAAATTCAAAAACGTCAAACCACTAGGAGTAGACAGAATTATAAGCCTAAACAATTATCTGGAAATTATGTTTTTCCAACTAAACGCGAAAGTACAGTCAGATTTATTTTTAGTCAGTGATAATGACATAATTTGGACAAATATAATAATATACAATTTACGATCCATAATTTGTTAACTCGCGTCCGCTTAAGATCATTTGTCTCCATTATGCTTTCCATCCATATGTTGGGTTTCTTCAATAGCTCATACCTACTTAACTTCATTAACCCGCGCCCCTTTTTGATTATTCGTGGCCCATTTAGTAAAATACACTAAACTCATCTGCCAACTCAAAAAAATTTAATTTCTTGAAAGCATATTTATATTTATCATCAAGATTGAGTTCAAACTGAATTAAATTTATTATTATCAATAATTGTAAACAGTTGACAGTATAAATTATATGGAAAACAAAGTAGGGAAATTTAGATTTTTTCAACTCGAATCCATTTTGACACTTGAAGAGCCTTAGTTTTATTTTCAAAAATGTATCTTAATAAAAAACCAACTTTGATTCCTACCTATCTACATAATTCCAGTTTATATTTCTGTTACACTAACAATTACTGTACTGACACAAGTGAATATAATAACTTAAAATAAATTATCACTGATTAATGGGGCCTGAGCTGTCAAAGTTGGGTGTGAGTTTTAGGAGAAAACCCCAACCTTAAACTTGAAATTCGATTTTACGCCGCTCGTCGCCACAACTATAGTTCAGAATGTGCACTGTTTTTCCACGTCCCATGCGTTTTGCCAGTTGATTTTTTGGGATTGCTACTTTTGACTGTGGATTCAAGCTGGCCATCACTTAATAAAGATGAGTTGGCCATCTTTTACTAGAGTAACTAATACTGGCTATCACTTATCGAAGAACAGCTATAACCATTACGGCTGTTACATTAGTTGGCTTACTATATGATATTTATTTATTTTAATTCTCTGTAACTCCTGAATTCAAGTTTCAAACTCTTAGTTATTGTTTCAATTTGGAAAACCGAATCTACTCTTTCAGAAAATCATCACTTTAGGGCGGTTGGTCTGCGACTGCGCCAGTCACATGACATAGTCGTGCGCGCAATGTCAAATTAGGATGTTAATCTACAGCTCGGCGCCTTTGGTATTAGCAATAGCAGTTAATCTACACCCCGGAGATGTCAATAAACTGCTGGCAGCAGTTGATTTACTTCTTAGGGCTAGGATGTAGTTAATATACAGCTTAACTCCTGACTGCTCATACATTAGTCGTTTTTAGATGCTGAGCTTAAGCATCTATTAAAATGGTCAAGTCCGTCCGTCCGTCTGTTGGCCGTACATTACAGGTCACAATTTTTAAATCCATTAATTTCAAACAAGTTTTAAACGATCAGAAATGCGAGCCGGCAATTCTGTATTGGTTTTTTTACTTTGATCGGACTGGTCATTTCTTCACAATTAACCGTTATCTGGACCCATGTCAAAACTCATGAAATTCAAAAACTCAGGAAATTGAGCTTATAAATTATACAAAATTGTCCGTTAATGACGTTTTTCAAAAATATCCTAATCTTAAGTACCCCCCTTCCTTTTAATTATTTAACCATAATGACGTCCTTCAGTGTTATAGATTGATGAAGGGGTATGCACACTATGGTGGGGTTGTAAGGCCCGGTGCACCTTAACGTCCACCCAAACTGGACGTCCTCTGTGTAAATAAGAGGATGGGCTGGTTCGTTCCTAATTCGCTCTAAAGACGTGTCTGAGAGGTTGCTTGGTGGTGTTATAGTTGATACCTGGGTTCTTGGAGTTGGCTGGACGATGGAGACACCCGAGGTTGATGTCTGGGACCAGACTTGGGGCTGGGACCAGGTGAGGTGAGGTTGGGTCTGGGACCAGGTGCCGAGATGAGCCTGGGACCAGTGCTTGAGATGGGACCAGAGAGCTGGGACCTGTGCTTGAGATGGGACCAGAGAGCTGGAACCAGAGCTTGAGATGGCACCAAAGAGCTGGGACCAGAGCTTGAGATGGCACCAGAGAGCTGGGACCAGAGCTTGAGATGGCACCAAAGAGCTGGGACCAGAGCTTGAGATGGCACCAAAGAGCTGGGACCAGAGCTTGAGATGGCACCAGAGAGCTGGTACCAGAGCTTGAGATGGCACCAGAGAGCTGGGACCTGTGCTTGAGATGGCACCAAAGAGCTGGGACCAGAGCTTGAGATGGCACCAGAGAGCTGGTACCAGAGCTTGAGATGGCACCAGAGAGCTGGTACCAGAGCTTGAGATGGCACCAGAGAGCTGGGACCTGTGCTTGAGATGGGACCAGAGAGCTGGGACCAGAGCTTGAGATGGCACCAGAGAGCTGGTACCAGAGCTTGAGATGGCACCAGAGAGCTGGGACCTGTGCTTGAGATGGGACCAGAGAGCTTACGAGCTGACTTGGACCTGGGACCAGGTGAGGCTTAGACCTGTTGAGACTTGTACCTATGAGCAGGGACCAGAGAGCTGGGACCAGGGCTTGAGCTGGGGCCAGAGTCTGGATCTGAGGTAAAGCTGAGGAAGTAGGCCGGTACGCTGGTCGGTCGGTAGGCAGGAGAGCAGGAGAGTCTGATCCAGGTTGAGCAGTTCTGACCGAGGAAGCGGATTTGAGATGGATCCTAACCTGGTGTAACTGAGTGGAGACCGGTGGTGATATGCAGATGCTAATCTAGCTATGGTTCTGAGCTGATGAGCGGGTCTAGCAAACTGTACAGACCGGAGAACGTGACCTGGAGAGCGAGTCTTGAGATGAACTGTGACCGAAACTGAGATGATCAAGAGTGCAGTGCATGACTACATGCGATGCATGAAAACAGCACTGCCGCCTTTACTGTGGTATATGGTGGATGGTACAAAGAGCTGAAGCTTGATGCACTTATCGACTATGTGGTGAGCCGGGCAATGTGAGACACTTGAGATGTAGCGGTGGTCGGATGTGCAATAAATGATGGGTGTGATCTCCTAAGTGCGTGAACTTGGTAATAATTACCAATTGACGTTTAATTTAACACACTTAATTACACACATTACACTAAATAACAGATGTGAAACACAGTTAATTACGCACAATTACACTAAAATAATAGATTTGGAACTTCAGAGTTGATACACCAAATAAAGAAGGAAGTCGGAAATATCTGACTTGAACTAATTTTGAGGAAAGAAAAGATGGCTGATCAGAGCTCAGAGCGGACAGGTCTTTTCGCTTTGGTGGTTTTTGGTCAACTGGGAGCAGTGCCGAAAGGGAATGAATGCTACTGCTCCCTTTCCTTTGTTTGAGCTGATGCTGAGGCATGCTGAGGCATGCTGAGGCATGCTGAGGCATGCTGAGGCATCGGCTCCTTCTACTACTTGAAGCTCTCAAACTCATACAAAAGTGGGGGTTTGAGAGCAACTTAAGAGTCGTTCAGTACTCTGGGTTTGAGAGCAACCCAAACCCAAATGAACTGACGTCATGGAAAATTTCTGCCTATGCAGGCAAAGAGTTCTTTACGATTGGACATTCCGCCCACCATGAGCTCTGAAGGGCTTACAAGCTCAAAGGGCTCATAAATAGACCTTAAGCAGGAATTTTAAGATTAGGAGATAATATAAGTTACCTTAACTAACATAGAGAAACAGGTAAATTGATTTTAAGGTTTGATCATAATATGGTATATTAAAATGATATTGAATAGTTTATAGCATATACTAATAAAACTAACCTAAGTAGGTAGGTACCCGAAAAGCGGGTACAATGAAAATTAATATTGAGCACAAGATAAATTTGACCTGATCTAAGCCTTTTATTAACCTAGTGGTAGCCTACTTATCTTATGTATTGGACGTTGAAACCGTTTGTATTGATTGTTGGTCTTCTCTGCAGTCTGCACAGTAACTACCCGAACATGGTTGTCTGCTCCTGGATGAACTGCGACGATTCTTGCTCTTCTCCAATGAAGTGGTGGAAGGTTTTCATCCTTTAAGAGCACCAAATCGTTGACTTTGAGGTCCGCCTGAGGTGTCATCCACTTTGGTCGCTGCTGATACTCGTTAAGAACATCAGAGTACCAGCGGCGCCAAAATGTCTGATGTAGCTTTTCTAGAGTTTCCCACTTGTCGAGCAGGTTGCCAGCTGTATCTACCAGATTGTGGTCTTGAATGGCGTTTAGAGGCTCCCCGATGAGAAAATGTCCTGGTGTGAGTACTTGGAGATCGTTGGGGTCGGATGACATAGGACACAGAGGACGAGAATTGAGACATCCTTCTATTTGGGCCAGAACAGTAACCATCCCCTCGTAAGTAAGAACCGATGTACCCATAGTAGCCTTGAGGTGCTTCTTTACTGACTTGACTCCAGCTTCCCAGAGTCCACCCATATGAGGAGCGCCAGGAGGGTTGAAGTGCCAAGTAATGGAATGATCAGCCAGAACCGATGACATTTGATTGTTGTGATGATCTGAGGCAATGAATACGGACAGCTCATTTAGATCGTTGTTAGCACCAACAAAGTTGGTACCACAGTCGCTGAATAGCTCAGCTGGTCTTCCTCTTCTGCCTATGAACCTCTTCAATGCGGCCAGAAATGCATCGGTTTTCAGGTCGCTGACCACTTCAAGGTGCATGGCTCTGGTAGTGAAACAGACAAACACCGCAATATAGCTCTTGTACTGCTTTCTACCTCTTCCTGTCATCTCCCTTAGTAGAATAGGACCAGCATAGTCGATTCCACACCGTTTGAAAGGCCGGGCTGGGGTGACACGGGACGACGGGAGCGATCCCATCAGTTGGCCTGAGGTAGGTGCTATAGACCTATAGCATTGGATGCAAGTTCTGACAAATTGTCGAACCACATCCCGACCGTTGATGATCCAGAACTGGGTTGTAAGAGAAGCCAGAAGAGCCAGAGGGCCGGCATGCATGTTTATAACATGATGATGACCGATGATGAGCGTGGTGAGCACATGCTTTTGAGGCAGAAGCACCGGGTGCTTCCTGTCTGAAGAGAGATCAGAATTTGTGAGCCGGCCGCCCACCCTGAGAAGCCCAGCTGCATCAATGAATGGATTGAGCTTTAATACGGCTCTGTTCTTCAATGTTGATCCTTTGGTAAGTTGCTGTAGCTCATCATAGAAGACCTTGTGCTGAACGACTTTGATGCACCTGTACAGAGCTTCTTGTTGCTCTGGTGCACTTATTTCGACTCCACTATGTGCATGTGGTCGCTTTTGACATCGGTTGATGAAGCGAAAGCACAAGGATGAGATGCGTTGGAGCCTACGCAACGATGAGTACCGGTATAGTAGATCATCATCTTCACTGCTATCACTGGTAGTCTGAAAGCAGCGACTGTTTGGCTGCTCCTTTTGGATGTTAGCTCCCCATGTTATATGAGCTGGAGAGTAGGAACAGTGGGTAAGGCAGGTAGGCCGGATACTAGGTAGAGACCTGCTGCACACTTCTTCGCTGGTCGATGCCAAACCCATAGTGGTGGAAACAGGCGATGGTGAGACCGGTGAGCCGGAGCACACTTCAATGCAGGCATTTGGACTTAGGTCGTGGTCTTCATACCATGAAGCATGAAGGGCGGTGGTTTCTGGATCATCACAAGGACCTTCAGTCTTTAGGCGACCTGATGTTGATACTTGTGTCTTCCACTCTTCATCCTTGTTCACGAGCCATGTCGGTCCATGCCACCAAAGAGGATGTTCCCGGAGCTCAGTTGGGCTGATACCTCGAGAAGCACAGTCAGCCGGGTTCTCTTCAGATCTAACATGACCCCATTGACTGGCCGGAAGAGTTTCTTGGATGAAAGCCACTCTGTTGGCTACAAAGGTTGGCCATGTACAAGCTTCCTTTGAGAGCCAGTCCAGCACTATCTTGGAGTCAGTCCAGCCATACATGCTTGTAATCGGAATGTTGATGTGGGTATGGACCACCTTGAGCAGCTTTGTGAGCAGGACAGAGGCACACAGCTCCAAGTTGGGTAAAGAAACCGTCTTTATGGGAGTTACCTTAGTTTTTGCAATGACAAAGTTGGATATAATGGAGTGGTTATCAGTTCTTGATTTGAGGTAGACTACAGCAGCATACGCTTTTTCTGATGAGTCTGAAAACCCATGTAACTGATGGTCTGATGAGCCGAACGGAACTAAACATCGGGGTATTCGGATGTGCTTCAGCTCGGAAATCTGTTCCTGGTACCTGGTCCACTTGAGCAGCATAGCATCGGAGACCTTCTCATCCCATGTTACCCCTTCACGCCATAGCTCTTGCATCCATATCTTGGGAGTGATGGTGACGGGAGCGTTAAAGCCTATTGGGTCAAAGACAGAGGCGATATCAGACAGCATTGTTCTCTTGGTGACTTTGGCAGCACGCTCGACCGGGGTGATGAGGAACAGAAACTGGTCGCTAACTGGGTTCCAACGTATACCAAGGGTCTTGATGTGATCGTCACAGTCGAAAGACAGCGAGTCGCTGGTCTCTCGCCACTCCTCTGGGATCGTCTGAAGCACTTCGGTACTGTTAGAGCACCACTTGCGAAGAGGAAACCCACCACGGTCCAGCAGATTCACCATGTCCTGATGAAGAGTTATTGCTTCTGCTGGTGTAGGAGCACCAGACAATAGATCATCGACATAGAAATCTCTACGCGCTACCTTGGAAGCCTCAGGGAACCAGCTCTCATTGTCCTTTGCGAGCTGTTGTAGTGCTTTAGTAGCCTGGTATGGGGCTGAGGCTGTTCCATAGGTGACGGTCTTCAGCCGGTAATGCCGCAGTGGTTGACTTGGGTCTTCCCTCCACACTATGCGTAGGTAGTCCTGGTGCTCTGGGGCAACTTGGACCTGCCTGTACATCTTCTCAATGTCTGCAGACAGAGCTATAGGATGAGTTCTAAACCGCAGGAGATGAATGAGGAGATCATCTTGAATGGTCGGTCCGACCATAAGGGTGTCATTGAGAGAGACTCCTGAGGAGGTCTTGGCTGAGCCATCGAACACCGTTCGCTGTTTTGTGGTAGTGCTATCCTCCTTTAGGACACAATGGTGAGGCAGGTAGTAGCACCTTTCCACATCGACCTCAATTCCGGTCTCTGGGATGAGCTCCATGTGCTGAAGGTGTTCATACGTTTGCATGAACTGCACATACTTCTCTTTTATGCTAGGGTCTTTCAGAAACTTCTTCTCCAGAGAGTGAAATCTCTTGATGGCTTGCTCTAGGGAGGCACCTAGTGGCTTGGCAGATGCCTTGAATGGGAGGTCGACCTGGTATTTCCCATGAACCTTCGTGTGCGTATCCCTAAAATGAGCTTCACAGGCACGCTGCTCTGAGGTATGGGGGCTGACTGATGGCACTTCCTCGGTTTCCCAAAAGCGTTTGACAATAGCATCTGTCGTTGATAGAAACGACGATGAAGTTGGTCCAAGGTGAGGCAGCTTGCCCAATAGCAAGTACCCAAGTTTGGATGAGAGAGCAATCGGGGTCCCAGGAGGACCTCGTCTGATGTCGTCTTCGATGATCTCTTGGTAGACATCAGCTCCAAGCAAGAGATCAATCTTTGAAGAGACATTGTAGGCTGGGTCAGCCAGCTCTAAGCCATGGAGATGGGACCATGAGCTATGCTGAAATGACTGAGATGGAAGAGTACCGGTTATTTGATCTAGGATATAGGCCTCCATGTGGATCGACTCTCTGTTGATGCGAGAGTTGATGGTGAAGGAGGAACGGTAGGAGCATGAGCCGACCGCGGATGAGCCTAGACCATTGATGTTGAGACTGGTCTTCTGCCTTCTCAGGAGCAATTTCTTGGAGCACTCAGCAGTAATGAAGGAGTTCTGAGACCCAGGGTCGATGAGCGCTCTAACGTCTCGTGCTACACCATTGATGTCTTGTATTGTGACGCGAGCTGTGGCCAGGAGCACCTGAGCATGTGTATGGGACCGGGTGGTTCCATGGGCAGAGGTACTATTTGGAGGATCTTCCTTCTTGGAGGCAGAATGCAATGGAGGATCAGCTTGCTTCTTCCCAGCAGGACCCTTTTCACTGTTGTGAAGAAGAGTGTTATGTTTTTGCTTGCATATGCCGCATGAATACCTGCTGTCACACTTGCCAGTGGCATGCGTTGAAGTGAAACAATTTAGACATCGATTGTTCCTTTTGAGCAATGCCAAACGGTCAGAGATGGGGAGAGCATGAAACTTCTCGCATCTGAATAGACCGTGTTTCTCGGTGATGGGACAAGCTAAGCACTTGAAAGACTCCGTACCTGGTTTGGTGGCTAGGTAGCTTTGCCTATTGTTCCTTGATTTTCCCTGAGCGGCTGCTTCCTTCTGCTTTTGGCCTTGCTGCTGTTGAGTCTGTTGTTTCTGGCTGGTGCTCTGTCCTTGCTGTGATGTCTGCTGCTTTGACCTAGCAGAATCGTTGGACAGAAACATGAGAGCCATTGATCGAGTGGTGATGAAGTTGGTTATCTCAGCAAAGGTTGGAAAGTCGTTGCCCTTCCTTTGCAGCTCCCACTGTTGTTTAGACTCTGGATCCATTCTAGTTTCAATGAGGTGGACCAGAATGGTGCTCCACTGGTCAGTAGGTTGACCAAGAACCTTGAGCGACTCAACGCAAGCTGATGTGGTGTCCAGGAGGTTTCGAAGTGAAGATGACGAGGCAGCTGAGACAGAGGGTTGATTGTACAGCTGGCAAAGAAGATTTGTGACAAGTGTCCTCTTATCGTCATATCTATCTAACAGAGCTTGCCAGGCAATATCATAGTTGCTGTCGCTGATGATGATACTCTTGGTTAGAGATGCAGCATCTCCTTTCAGGCTGTTATTAAGATGTTGAAGTTTGACAGAGCCTGAAAGGGTCTTGGAGTTGTGAACTGCCTTTCTTAAGACATCTTTGAAGTGGAGCCAGTTGCTCATGTTGCCGTTGAACGTTGGAAGGTCAATGGAAGGGAGCTTGACAAAACAATCCACAGGAGGACTAGGAGCTCCGGGAGTTGCAACATGAACTGGTTGCATTGACGCTAGGGACTCAACTTGGGACTTAACACTAAAGTACTTCAAAAGAATAGTGTTGTATTCTTTCTCGTTGAGCTCGTAGGTATCGTTGTCAGATTCTCCCGCTTCCCTAATTTGATCTTGCAGATTATCAAAAGCGTCCAACCAAGTTCGAAGGTCAGTTAAGAGTCCTTGTCCTGTTACTTGATTCGATTCATCTTGTAGAGCTTGTTTGGCTAACATATCATGGCTGTTGAGAGCACTTGCTTGCCTTTTCCTTTTTGAAAGTAGCGCTTCCATGTTACCTTTGTCTCCAGGAGGCATTGTATTCTGAGGGAAAGGAGGGCGCTTCAGAGCCCGAAGACTAGAAAGAAACCCGAACGGAATGATGCTCACGTAGTTTTTGGAGCACTGGGACCAGATTCCAGGTACTGAGTAGGATGTAGAACTTGGATGTCAGCTAACACGAACTGCTATGGGACGTCTTTAAAAGGACAGGAACATTCGGAGATCGAAGGACCATGATGAAGGGGTATGCACACTATGGTGGGGTTGTAAGGCCCGGTGCACCTTAACGTCCACCCAAACTGGACGTCCTCTGTGTAAATAAGAGGATGGGCTGGTTCGTTCCTAATTCGCTCTAAAGACGTGTCTGAGAGGTTGCTTGGTGGTGTTATAGTTGATACCTGGGTTCTTGGAGTTGGCTGGACGATGGAGACACCCGGGGTTGATGTCTGGGACCAGACTTGGGGCTGGGACCAGGTGAGGTGAGGTTGGGTCTGGGACCAGGTGCCGAGATGAGCCTGGGACCAGTGCTTGAGATGGGACCAGAGAGCTGGGACCTGTGCTTGAGATGGGACCAGAGAGCTGGAACCAGAGCTTGAGATGGCACCAAAGAGCTGGGACCAGAGCTTGAGATGGCACCAGAGAGCTGGGACCAGAGCTTGAGATGGCACCAAAGAGCTGGGACCAGAGCTTGAGATGGCACCAAAGAGCTGGGACCAGAGCTTGAGATGGCACCAGAGAGCTGGTACCAGAGCTTGAGATGGCACCAGAGAGCTGGGACCTGTGCTTGAGATGGCACCAAAGAGCTGGGACCAGAGCTTGAGATGGCACCAGAGAGCTGGTACCAGAGCTTGAGATGGCACCAGAGAGCTGGTACCAGAGCTTGAGATGGCACCAGAGAGCTGGGACCTGTGCTTGAGATGGGACCAGAGAGCTGGGACCAGAGCTTGAGATGGCACCAGAGAGCTGGTACCAGAGCTTGAGATGGCACCAGAGAGCTGGGACCTGTGCTTGAGATGGGACCAGAGAGCTTACGAGCTGACTTGGACCTGGGACCAGGTGAGGCTTAGACCTGTTGAGACTTGTACCTATGAGCAGGGACCAGAGAGCTGGGACCAGGGCTTGAGCTGGGGCCAGAGTCTGGATCTGAGGTAAAGCTGAGGAAGTAGGCCGGTACGCTGGTCGGTCGGTAGGCAGGAGAGCAGGAGAGTCTGATCCAGGTTGAGCAGTTCTGACCGAGGAAGCGGATTTGAGATGGATCCTAACCTGGTGTAACTGAGTGGAGACCGGTGGTGATATGCAGATGCTAATCTAGCTATGGTTCTGAGCTGATGAGCGGGTCTAGCAAACTGTACAGACCGGAGAACGTGACCTGGAGAGCGAGTCTTGAGATGAACTGTGACCGAAACTGAGATGATCAAGAGTGCAGTGCATGACTACATGCGATGCATGAAAACAGCACTGCCGCCTTTACTGTGGTATATGGTGGATGGTACAAAGAGCTGAAGCTTGATGCACTTATCGACTATGTGGTGAGCCGGGCAATGTGAGACACTTGAGATGTAGCGGTGGTCGGATGTGCAATAAATGATGGGTGTGATCTCCTAAGTGCGTGAACTTGGTAATAATTACCAATTGACGTTTAATTTAACACACTTAATTACACACATTACACTAAATAACAGATGTGAAACACAGTTAATTACGCACAATTACACTAAAATAATAGATTTGGAACTTCAGAGTTGATACACCAAATAAAGAAGGAAGTCGGAAATATCTGACTTGAACTAATTTTGAGGAAAGAAAAGATGGCTGATCAGAGCTCAGAGCGGACAGGTCTTTTCGCTTTGGTGGTTTTTGGTCAACTGGGAGCAGTGCCGAAAGGGAATGAATGCTACTGCTCCCTTTCCTTTGTTTGAGCTGATGCTGAGGCATGCTGAGGCATGCTGAGGCATGCTGAGGCATGCTGAGGCATCGGCTCCTTCTACTACTTGAAGCTCTCAAACTCATACAAAAGTGGGGGTTTGAGAGCAACTTAAGAGTCGTTCAGTACTCTGGGTTTGAGAGCAACCCAAACCCAAATGAACTGACGTCATGGAAAATTTCTGCCTATGCAGGCAAAGAGTTCTTTACGATTGGACATAGATATTCCGTAATCGTCCATAATGAGGTCCTTAAAATATAGTTTTTACTACCCCCAGTCCCAACATTAAAATTGTTACCAACCTATTTTAAATACATGTCACGGACTTACATATAATAGATATATTAAGGGATTGTTCATAATAACGTCCTTCAAATATCATAGTTTTTAGTACCCTCAGTCCCAACATAAAGTTTTTCTCAAACCTATTTCAACTACATGTCACGGACTTATATATGTTATAGATATTTAGGCAACGTCTATAATGCTGTCCTTCAAGTATCATAGTTTTTAGTACCCCCAATCCTAACTTTAAATTTGTATCAATCCTATTCGAACTACATGTCACAGAATTACGTATATGTGGTTTAAATACTCAGGGATCCCCTTGACGTCTTTCAATACCGAATGCATTACACAAGCACAAATTGTAACCGTCTTATAATGCAAACGCAAAGTGCATTATAAAGTTTACAGTTGATCGAACCTGCCATTGTTCTTTAAATACCTGCTAAATAGGCCCATGTCCAAAGGCATGCCAGAGTAAAAGTACTTTTTCAAGTTTTAACAAATTACCCATGTTTTTTTGTTCTTCATCATGGTTGTTTTTTATTGTTTTGTGTCACATACAGCAACTTGATAAACGTTTCCGGTTTTTTTAATTGTTATTGCATTCATTAATGCGAAAGTTGTAGATCTCTGATCCAACTCTAAAACATGCCTATTGAGCACCGGCTGAACTATTCACCGGGTCGGACATCTCAGGGCGCTTGGCCTTCGTTTATCTCTTACTTAAATATTTTCATACTACGTTTTGTTGGCAAGTAGATTCAAGGTACCTAGTGCTTTGAGTGGTCCTCCGTATAGAGCCTTAGTATATGTATTTTTCAGTTCTTAATTCTTTGTTAACAAATTTACCATATTTTTTTCTGTTCTTCATCATGGTTGTTTTTTATTGTTTTGTGTCACATACAGCAACTTGATAAACGTTTCCGGTTTTTGTAATTGTTATTGCATTCATTAATGCGAAAGTTGTAGATCTCTGATCCAACTCTAAAACATGCCTATTGAGCACCGGCTGAACTATTCACCGGGTCGGACATCTCAGGGCGCTTGGCCTTCGTTTATCTCTTAGTTGCATTTTTTCATACTACGTTTTGTTGGCAAGTAGATTCAAGGTACCTAGTGCTTTGAGTTGTCCTCCGTATAAAGCATTAGTACATGTATTTTTCAGTTCTTAATTCTTTTTTAACAAATTTACCATGTTTTTTCTGTTCTTCATCATGGTTGTTTTTTATTGTTTTGTGTCACATACAGCAACTTGATAAACGTTTCCGGTTTTTGTAATTGTTATTGCATTCATTAATGCGAAAGTTGTAGATCTCTGATCCAACTCTAAAACATGCCTATTGAGCACCGGCTGAACTATTCACCGGGTCAGACGTCTCAGGGCGCTTAGCCTTCGTTTATCTCTTAGTTGCATCTTTTCATACTACGTTTTGTTCGCAAGTAGATTCAAGGTACCTAGTGCTTTGAGTGGTCCTCCGTATAGAGCATTAGTACATGTATTTTTCAGTTCTAAATTTTTTTTTAACAAATTTACCATGTTTTTTCTAAGAATAATTTGTTATAAGGAATTTGTACCTTGGACATACCTAATGAGTGAATTGCGTAAAGCCTTCCGTGAGTAGACCTTGGACATTCCTGTTGAACTAGTTGCTAAAACCTATACTGCGAGATACCTCCTAGGCTAATCCAGGGAGGTATTAAAATATAACAACTGAGTCCACTATGCCAGGAATCAGGTTGCGATGAATAATCTATCTAGCACAATTGGCTGAAGTTGATGTAAGTTTGCTTCGAGGAGCTCCTTACACAACCGACAGATAATGCAAAGCAGTCGAGAATCCGAACGCATTTGGTTAATCCAAATTAAAAGGAATTCAGTGAAAAAGGTACTTCGAGCCTCCGGACTACAGAGCCCAGAGACTGATTTTCCCTATCTGCCTCTCCTCTACAACTGCCATTACCTTGGAGCTCAAGGATAGTATAATAGAAAGAAGTATTCTTATGAGTTCAATAAACTGCCCCTATTGATAGCTACTTTTGCTATCTCTGTTTCCGCGTGCACTGAGACTTAAGAGGAGATGCAAATGAAGAAACTCAGCCTTCGGACTCAGGAATCCAATGGCTCAGTGTACCTTATCACATCCTCCCCTCCAAGCCTGGACTACCAAACCAGAGAACAGCGCACAACTTGTGTATAAGTTATAGTACTAAAGGACACAGTCGGAGCAGGAGCTCTGAAAAATGCGACTGGTCGGCTTTAGCCTCACCGATGAACTCAGAAAGTAGAGATAGTGTTTTGTTTTTAGCAGGAGATGGAGATAATCAGTTTTTCGTTTAGCAGGAAATGGTGAAAGATTTGCCTCTTTGTCGACGATATCATGGCTCATGATCTGTGCCCTAAAGTAAACCAGGGGGTCAGGTGCAACCCCTCTGTATGGTAAATTTGGTTAAGTTTCTGATGGGGATTCCTTAATTTTACCGTTTGTAATGTTATATGAAAAGCTTTAGGAGGTTTTGGTCTATAGCGTAATTTATACAATTAAGATTCTAATTACCGTTTTTTTGTTGCTGTTTAGAATGGAATCCAGAAAAAGAGTTATCTCTGAACGCCACATATCAGTTACCGGAAAAAAAGACAACGTTGAGAGATTTAATGTGTTGAAAAAGCTACTAAGTTCCATTCCTCGTCTTGAAAACAGCCGTGTCAATTCAGTTCTATTATTAAAAGACATGTTTAAAGTGCCTTTTATTAGAAACCTTTATAAGGCAAAGCACGGCAGCACGAAGCGACCTCGTACCTATTTTCAAAAACTTATTGATCTCCAGAAAAGCCCTTGCTACAGGGTAGAAATTGCGCCAATTTTGCTGCAACTTGATGTGGACGAAAACTTAATTGAAAGCTACAAAACATTTGGTAAGGAGTGCCTCACAAATGAAAAATTAATGAGAGGTAAGTACAAAGTTTAGCACAAACGGTTTAAGGTACTATATTATTGTATTCTTTTTATATAGCACGAAAATCCTATATGTAATCTGTAGTATACAGTGATATTATAAAATAATTATATAGTATACATGAAGACTCGCAGATTAGAATGTTGTCTGCGTAATGTTGTAGTCATGGATCTGTGCACAAGATTCTTGACTATTCAGTAATTGTAAAGCAGACACTGGCCATGCCTACGTAACAAGTTTTTATTTCTGAGCCTAATAGACTCAGTATACGTAACACAAAGTTTTAGACATAATAATGTAATTTATGTTTGTTAAATTATTAAGGCACTCGTTTTGAAATTAAGTAATGCACGTAGAATATAAATGATGAACACAAATTTGAACCGATTTCTTGAGAACTGATGTTACTATATCCTCAATCAGTGTAACTGGTAAACACTGAGACTTCAAGAAATCGACGAAGAATTTTGGAATGGTACCTCTAGCACCGATATAAAGTCCTATGACCTGAATGTCATCAAGGCCTAATTTGTCTTATAAATATGGTATGCATGAATCATAATGGAGTTTTTTCTCTTGATTTACTGACTCTGCTTGATTAACATCGTTTTGCTTCATTCTAATGGTTGGATCCAGAATAAAGCCTTGTCGCAATTTCTGGTTGTAAGCAATAATATCCACTCGTTTTGAACCGTTGCCAGTACATTCAACTTTCTGTAGAACTTTCCAGCCAAGTGTAGCCATAGCTTCAGCCAGTAAACGCCTAACAGCATGATGTCTATTATTACGAATCAATTCCCCCCTGGGGCACGATCCAAGGATATGACCTAATGTTTCTGACTCACTGCAGCCATGGCGACAGCGGAATGATCCTTGATCGGGCCTTGGTATGGCATTGACTGGCATAACATTTCCAACCATTTTAATTGCATTTACCCATTCAGAAGAAGAAAGTCCATTCTTTGAATGAATCCACTTGTTTGCGTAGGAGCATTCTTGAAACTGAATGACACCTTGTCCTTTCTGAGGTAGTTTACACCACGCTTCATATTCAAGTAATCGCAAATGTTCACGAATAAATTTACTTTTTTTTACCACGAACCTCTTCCAAATTTATTCGTACATCGTCAGGGTTGTTCAAAAAGTCCAGACACTTTCCTCGTTCAGCCAATAAATCCTTAAGTTCTAAAATTTAAGAATGCTTGGACGCTGATAAAATTTCAGTTGCATTAAAATTCTGTATGCCTGCTTCCCACCTTGCTCGTATCAATCCTAACCCTTTTACCTTCGTGCTGGAATATAACATGTTTGTAGGCGTGCTTGAGGGCAACATAATAATTTCTTTAGTTGCGCTACGAATAATTTTGTCAATTGCGTCTAGAAATTTAGTAAATAACTTGACAAGAGCAGCAGTTTGAAAAGGATAAATAAGCGTTGGCCAGAGATAGTCCTTTAAAACTTTCAACTTTTGGTCTTAGCGAAGCATAGGAGAAGATACCAACTTTTCAAGCTTACTACTAAATTTGTCTGCACATTTTGATGCGTCAAAAACAATCTCATCAGAAAAATTCACTCCTAAGTACTTGATAGTGTCATTTGAACCAATGCAATTGACAAAGGTGTTTGGACCAACCTCCAACGGATCTTAACACAACACCCCTTTAACCACGCTGATTGCAGCACTTTTAACTGGATTCATTTGAAGCCCGATTTGAGCCAAGGATTCAGAACTTTGCTGGTATAGTTCTATAGCGGAGTGACGCAAATTCCCAATAAGTCCAGTATCATCCGCAAATTCAGCATTAGAAATGTTTGGATGCATTGGGTGAAGACAATAGCCAAACTTGTCAGTGACTTCCTTCTTGCTTAGTTTCTCAATCATCGGATTGATAGAAATGTTAAACAAGAATGGTGACATCAGCCCACCTTGCATTACCCCCCGTTCAAATTGTATAGGCCCAGTTTTTCTGTGAATTGTAGTTATTCTTGTGAAATTCCCCACAGATAAATTCCAAGTAAGATTTTTCAGACTAGATGGAGCTGGTTTCGAGTTTATTTGTTTTAGCATGTGGGCGTGACCTACATTGTCAAATGCTTGTGATATGTCTCCAAAAATAACAGTGCAGTCAGATTTGTCCCTTTTGGCTTTTTTTAGGCATTCGTTAAGTTGAGTGGTGTTGATGAGTGTTCCAGCCTGATTTGTTAATCCTCTTTGATTTTCATTGAGATTAATATATTTTCGTAATTCTTCATCCAGAACTTTTTCAGTAATGTGGCGTATAACAGAACTAACAGTAATTGGGCGCCAATTTTTGGAATTATTCTTATCTCCGGTTTTGTATATAAGTACTGTCCGTGCTTCTCGCATAAAATCTGGGACACTGTCGTGCTGTAGCATGTACGAAATAATTTTAGAAATAATAATCTTTGACTTTTTTAAAGTGGCTTTTACCCATCTAACTAAGATATCATTGGGTCCAGGAGCAGAGTCAACATTCATTCGCTTAATTTGCAATTTTACATTTTCAATCGAACAAACTGAATCGTAATCAGCATCAATATGATTTTGCTCCTCTTGAGTAATGTGGTGATGTATCAGGCCAAAAGCATTATCAGGACTACTCCATCTAGCGGCAAAATCTTGCTCAAGTTCATTTAGCGGAAGATTACAAGTATCGGTATTAGAATTCAGTACCATTTGAACAGCTTTTCTCTGCTGATTGTAAAAGAGATACTGTACTTTCTTCTTTTTAAAATCTTCCTTTCTTTCTTCGCGCTTCCGTTTGGATTTTCTTTGCGGGTTTGATGATGTACTATAGCCAGCGTCGGTGTTTTGAAATCCCCCGCCATTTTTTCTTAATAAATAAAAATTTTTTGCTGGATTTTTTGGGCCTGGGAGTTCGTCACCGCATTTATGTAGAATTTTGCCATATTCATCACACAACAGATTAAATAAATCCTGATTTGGGCAGTTAGTAGAAAGCAAATTATCCAATTTTGTAATTAAACCATCAAACTCAGCATTCAAACTTCTAACTTCAGCATCGTCGTCCTCGTCACGAAATACATTTGAAATTAAATCATCAAGAACCTGCTGACGATGGACGTCTGGGTGACCACTGGTTATATGTTTCTTCAGCCCTCGTTTTTTAAAGCTACGATCACAATAGGGGCAGGGTACAACCTCGGAGACAACGGAATTGTTAAAAGATGTAGCCATTGCCATGCTAATGCATTGCTTCTGTGGTGTAATTATTTACTTTTTTAAAAAACATTTTAATAAAAACCACTACGCTTTGTTTAAAAATAAGAAACAATATTTTTAATGTTTTTCAAACCAAACTAAAATAATTTTTCATGGAGAGCAATCCTTACTACTTTTACACTAAAATAGCTAGGTGTGGCGAAACTAATTGTCGCATGGGAGCGAAAACTAAGCACGTCTGCTCTCAACCAAATCTCAACTAATATAATATATATATAATATAAATATGCCTATATAGTATAAAGATATTTAGGGATTGTCCATAAGGACGTCATTCAAATATCAAAGTTTTAAGTACCCCCATTTTAAAAGTTTAAATGTTTGTCAACCTATTTTAACTGCATGTGATGGACATACTCACATAGCGTATAGACATTCAAGGATTGTCCTTAATGACGTCATTGAAATATGATATATAGTTTTTAGTACCCACATTTTCAACATTGAAATTTTTCCCAACCTTTTTTTAGATGCTGAGCAAGCATCTTTTTTAACTGTTTGCAACTTACCATCGTATATGGCTTTCTGATGGTCAGAGAACAGAAATGTGAAGGCTTAAGGAAAAGACGCAACTAATGCTAAATTTTCTGCCAGGGTTATTTTTAACCAATAAGCACCGAGGAGTGCAGTCAAAGTCTCAATCACCGTTGAGTAGTGCAATAGGCCGCTCCCCAAATTCCGTTTACCTAATGCTAAAGTGGTCGGCGAAATATTTACCCCTAGTTGCGTCTTCTCCTACACCTCACATTGCTCTTCTCTGTCTGATGGTAGGGGAGGCCCTATAAAGCGGCCAGGTCGCCAGCGACCTATCAGCTACTTCTATTGCTGTAAAGTGGTGGAAGGGTACTGCCACTGCTCCGGCGACGGAAGTGGCGGATAGGTCGCTGGCGACCTTGCCTTTTTCTAGTATTTCATATTTGCAGTAATTTCCTAATACTCAGCCAATACTGGGGGGCGCTGCACCCCTTCAGACATCCCCACACCGCTAACGTCACCTATTAATATGTAATTCGTTTCATATTCATGGCCTTTTATATCATACAACACTATTGCAATAGTGTGACTTTGCGTTGGATGGCTTGATGTTGTTGCTAATAATAATTTGTGGAACAAAATACTAATTCACTATTAAGACGACGAACAACTGGTAAATAGTAAATGGTTCCACTTGGATATTAATAACATCCCGTGTTCAATATAGCCATTTACGCAATGGTTGAGCTGATAAAAGGTGGTTTGTAGGACCCTAAAAATATGGATATTTCGATAACATCATTGGAGGGTGACCCCTTAACAGAATTAAGACTATTATGGTACTTAATATGTCGTGTAGTTTGGCTGACGCTCGAAAGACATTCTGTCATCTCCTGTTCATATTTTGTAGATAATCAACAACAAAACATGTTTTAGTTTTTCAACTTCATAATTTGTTTCATCTCCTGACTACTAGGGATCATTCATAAATGATGTCATTCAATGCTTTCATTTAATAGACCCCATGATCTCCCTGTCATGAGCTTAAACATTGCATAAGCGGCTACCTATAACATGGAATGTCATCAATATCGTATTAGACCAATTGACTCTACAATTCTACAAATGACGTTATTTATTAACGATCCCTGACTGTACTTTGCCCACTGTAGGAGCTACTCTTTCTGGACGAAAAACAAAAAAAAATATATCCACCACGTCCCAGGTTTGATCTCAAGACCTCTTGAGCAATATGCCGAGTAATCGACCACTTCACTAACTGTACTGTTTCTGTAGTTGTATGAAATAGATATATAGTGAATCAAACAATGACGGTTCCCCATTCATTAATCTCCACAACCACTTTATAACAATGATAGTTACTACTAAGGTATCTGTAGTAAATAGTAATTGTAAAATGTGAACTTTCTGCTTCCTATTATGTTCGGATTTGCTGTAAAAATTCCGAAAACAAGTTGCAGCTGTGGTTTTTATGTTATGTATTGCTCTACTCCAAATGTTTGCGTGAGTGTCAGTTATCAGTTGCCTGCCTAAAAGTCAAAAGGAAAAGGGAAGAGCTTTGAATGTCTTTGCTATAGTAATCGCCAATTCTGGACGCATGATATCTGTATATTTATGATTATTACCCAGTATTTATTTCACCAATTAAAAAGTCGCTTTGAAAATAAAAAAAAAACAGTAGGAAGAGAGTGCCAAATTGTGGCCATCAGCTGTATATTTCATACGAGTCGATGTATAAAAAAAATTCATTTTCGTTTGTAAAGTTCAGCTCTTCATCTACTGATTCGGCAAGTTTGAGCTTCAAAAGTTTTCAACTACTGAGGCTGATTGGAGATTATAGTCGCTAATTTATTCTTCATTTAACAATTCAAAAACTTAGTTGAAGTTCTAGATCGTAACTTTAACGTGTTCTCCATTCAATTTCACCCTAGAAAATGGCAATTAATCTTTTAACTTAAATTTGATTAGTTTTATATTACAAAAAGTATGCTTCACTCTCCCGCTAAAAGTTTCCGAAAGTCCTTAAGGTCCAGGATCTTTTTTTTTTAACTTTTTTTTTTGAGATTCAAAAAACTGAACGTATTTTTTTAAATTATGGCAAAAGGCCACTTATACATTTATAAAATCAGAAATAACTAATAAATACTTGCGAGATAGCTGCCAAAGAGCTCCCGGGAGTTGATCACCCGGGGTTGGATGCGTTTACCTGACACTTTGTTTCAGATAGTCAGTTTCTTGGTGAAAATCACAAGACTGGTGTGTGATAATCTATGAATAATAGGAGGAGATGCTGTTTAACAGTTTGCTACTAATTTTTCTGGTGTTTGTTTGACATTATATGTCAATCGGGGCACCAATTATAAAATACCCGGATTCACCATTTTGGGAAGGGGAAGGTATAATTGATATGTAGGATGGGCTACCTAAAAACTTTTAAGTTTCCGAACTGAAATTATTCTAGTAATAATGGCTTCGTCCAAAAACAATGCGCATTACTTCGTGAGGTTCCCTGGTTTGATTCTACACGGGTATTTAGGTTCGGAAAGCCCCCGAAGCGGGCTTTCCACTTTGGAATTAATTTCTAGGCGCATTTCAAAAGCTACAGATCTGATTTTTTGCACATTTAAACTTGAAAGCCTTGTTTATACTACCTTTTAATGACAACGGTTCTACTTCACTCGCACTGACAGCATTTAGTGCTTCAACTAGCGACTATAATCTCCAATCACCCTCTGTAATACGAATTTAATCAGCTTGCCACAATTAGGGCACCGACCACAATTAGGCACTCTTTTCCTATTTAAATTGTGTAATTCTCTCACTGGACAATTGTTAAACTAAACCGATAGAAGTGCTTGGTTTATGTAGAAATAACCTATAGTTTGTGTCCCTTTTCACTAACAAAAATTAATCAGAATTATCGTATAGAAATAAAAAATCAATACTTATAAATGCTGTTCTTGTTTTTTAAATTCCAGACACGTTGTCGCCTTCCAGTTTACCTAATCCGTCGAACGCCAGCATTTCTACTATATCAGAGGTGACGACGACGACGATTTCCACGAAAAGTAGCGGTTTCTCTGAAAAACCCGTTATTACGAGCAGTACTACGTCCGCTACTATATCAGCTTCTCTTCAAGATTCATTTAATTTTACTCCGGAAGAGGAGAAAATCCTATCGCCTATCCCACCACAACAGAAGCTAGAGTCTCCTCCAAAGCAAGCTACAGGTGGCAATTCTTCATTAATTTCTTTCAAACAACTTTGTAGCGCTTACACATGCGATGTAAATGAGCTGTATGGTTTTTAGATGCTCTATTGCAAGCATTTATTGATCTGGTGTTGGATGTCTGTCTGTCCGTCTGTCTGTCACAGTGCAATGGCTGTAGGTCGCACGCTACAGGTCGCTATTTTGGTCCGATTCAAGTGAAACAACTTCTTATCGCCCAGAAAAGCGGAGGAGAAGTGCTGTACGGTTTTTTGGTAATATCCCAATTATAGTTTGTCCGCAATTACCAGTTAAATGGACCAAGAATAAAATCAATTATTTTAAATAAAAAAAAGGGACAGCAATACAAGGAGGTACATGCAGAGCTGATAGCTTATTCCTATATAAAGACAGGTGAAAAATTTTAACAAAAATAAAAGGCAAAGATGGGGAATTTCATGCATTTTTATGTATGTACGTTAAAGGCCCAGCCTGGTAAAGTGGTCGTGGGCTTGGGACTACGGTGTGGAATGAAAAATCTCGATGCTCAGGTCTGGGCTCCAGGCTTCGATCGCCTTTCTAACCATAAACAGATTCCTGTTCATTACTACATGCCAACAACATTCTTACAGATAGACATCGTCCATCAATGACGCCTTTCAAAAATCATAGTTTTAATTAGCCCAATTTCGGACTTTAAAATTTTGTCCAACCAACTTTACCTACATGTCATGCAGTATGCACACATCTATACTCTATACAGGTTACAGATAGGGATCGTCCATCAATGACGTCCTTCAAAAATCATAGTTTTAAGTAACCCCATTCCAAACTTCAAATATTTTGTCTTTATTTAAATTAAAAATTTTGAAATTTTTTAAAATTACGTTTTTAAAAAAGTTTAAATTTTTTAAAAATTTGTAAAATTTAATCTGCTAAATTTTGAAATGTGTACCAGATTTTTTCTGTGTATAGTCTTTATTGCTTTACGCTTTCATTTTAAATCATTTTAGGATTAACCCAAAACTCTAAAAACTGTAATTTTTGTTAGGCCATTTTGTAACCAATTCTTTGCCGATTTTAATGGATGAGGAGTCAAACAAATTTCCCAAACATTGTCTTTATTTTAGTATATTGTGTATTATATTCAAATAATAAACTTGGGTTTTATACCCTGCTACAATCCCGCGGAATAAATGGCCCACCCTGTATTTATCTGACTTGGGATGTATTTTTTATGTAACTCTAGGATTTAACTGAATGTTACCAAAACGTCTTCTACTGACCGGGCACACTTCCACTAGTATATAGACTTAAGTGCATTTTGCGCTGTTCGCGCATAAAAGGCGCGCGCATTTTGAAAAAGTGGTCGACTTTCAAAATGGCTAAATCCTTATGGGATTTAACATGTGAAAATAAAAAAATCCAGGCCCCTTCCTGTGTTTTTTATTCATTTTTGACAAAATCTCAAAATAACTTCAAAATGCCAATAAAAGTTGCAAAAACTTGTTATTACGAGTTTTAAGCAAAACCACCACAAAAACGTGTTTAAAAAGTATGCCTGTCATTCATACATATCGTCGGTGAAGAGTCATTATGTCTTTAATCCAGTGCACAGCTAAAATCATTCTGTCGCAAGTCCATACGATTGGTAGCTGCTGTCGCATAGGTCGCTTTCGCGTTGTCCTTTGCATTGGGTGGGGGTGGTATGTTACTGACTGTATTGTACTCATAACGTACACTTAGGGGGCGTCCACAAAAGACGTAATAAAAATTCCATTTCCAGAACATTTTCAAAAACACTTTTTGAAAAGTGCAAACTGTTCTATTTACATGTTTTTCAAAAGTGTAAAATGTCCTTTTTGCAGGTTTTTGAAAAGCGCAAAATTTTCTATTAACATGTTACTCACAAATTTTAAATGTTCTATTTACATGTTTTTCAAAAGCGCAAAATGTTTTGAAAATTAAATAAGGTACGATTTGTATAGTGTTGCATTCTTTTTATATTATAGATATATTCCTATTACTATTTAGCATCACTACACATGTTGTACAGCGGTATGCATTTACATACGTCATACGCTGTATGGATTGAAAACATGTTTATAGTTACTTGCAAATCGAGATGCGAATGTGGGTCGCTCATGCACGACTGGCCAGAGTGCATGAGGTACTTCTTTTAATTCGCCTTCGATTACAAGTTTTTGTATTCAATCTCTCTTTCACTTTTCCTTTATCATTTATTACGTAGATACAAGAAATGCTAATTATTATTCAATTGCGTGCAATTCAGTGCATATTAAAAAATCTGAATAAAAACCGTTTCGACTCGCGATCGAGACATTATTAGATCAGACACAGCGAGACTGCTACTATGTAGGTTTTCGACCTAACACATATTATTACTACTTTATTTCACACCAATCTTCTCCTCTTGTTGTCAGTATACAACAAAAATGGTGTTTCTTTTTTTTCTGCGAGAAGATTTTTCCTTTTTTCCATTCCTTCACCTAGCCTGTATTGACTTGTACGTTGCACATACTCATTTTTAATGGTCGGTTGGGGACTTACGAAGGTATATATTTGGAGCACAATACTCTGGGTCACACTTACGAACGCCTTCGCTAGGTAAAATGGTTGTGTGCGTACAATTTATTTACATTTCTTTTAATTCCCAATGACGACACCCTTCCTTTTCCACGTATCAGACATAAATAAGCTTTAACAATTACAGTCGCAGTTAAAAGTTGTTTCAATTAATGATAGAATTTTATTTGAGATTCAAAACAAACATAAAGTTAGTCTAGTAGCAAAAACAAACGCAGTCTCCCCAACACGATTACACACTTGGCAAGAAGTTTACGAAGTATATAATCGACATTCAAGCGACCTACTTGTCCTTCTTTAGAAAAAAGCGAACGACCTCCCGCATAAGAAAATAAAACATGTCTGCTCTTTGTTTTAAGAATTCTATGCACTACTCCTTCATCAAAATTACGCACTACCTAAGCGTACACCTTTTTCCTAAGAAGTTATAGACACCTTGTCATCAAACCCTGACGCCGCCACTTCTACACCAACAGGCCCATTACAACCACCCGACAGCACTCCTTTAGCTCCTCCTCTTACGTCAGACAAAGAAACTCCTTCTCAATCAATTCACAATTCTGATTTTGACAATTCGATTGTGAATGCAAATATTGAAGACCAGCAGACTAAAAAACCAACAACAGCTGATGTGAAAAACAACGATCAATAAAAAGACAAGACGACAAAAAAGAAAAAAATGGCGACGTATAATTTGTTACCAAAATTATCCTCATCAACTGACTCCCAAAATTACATAGACGTATTAAAAACATGGCTTGCTGCCTCAGACGTCACGGAAAAGAAATTACAGAAAAGGCATCTTGCCTTGGGGCTAGACCCAGTAACTGGAAGTTACTGGTCATCACTTCATCGAACAAAGATTGATAACGACACAACTTCTTTTGACCAACTAGTGGATATATTTCTTCGAGAGTTTTCCACCCAACGGGGATTGACAAGACAAGATACTCTCTACAGTACAGAAACCAAGCGAAACAGCATCTTCATCTTTGATGATGATTCGATATCACATTGAAGAACACCTTAAGTCTTAAGATAAAAAAACCAAAGTCAGTATTGCTATTGACAAGTTTCAGATCCCCCTTATAAATTTTAAAAAAGCTCAAACCCCTCCAACTACATGGGACGACTTATCAAACATTGTACGCAACTACGAAGAAGGATCAATAGCAATCCATTCACCAATATTACCTAGTGCTTCTTCAATAGTGAAAAGTAAAATCAATAGTATAGGGAACGGAGATATCAAGCTTCTTATGAATCAACTCAGCCAAATGGCACTTAAAGTAAATCAAATAAAGAACAATCAACGCTACAACTACAACAACCGTGGACGTAATAATAACAACAACAATAGACGAGGTCGGGGAAACGGCCGAAGCAACTTCAATTCTAGTTCATACAATAATAGAAGACCACACGAACAACAACAACAACGACTACCCCAATGTTATAATTGTCAGCGCTACGGACATATTAAACCTGAATGCCGTCAGCCAGGTGGTGGTGCCCAGAATTCCACTCGTCGAATTCAACAGCAACGATATGCTCCACAGTACCAGCCGTACACCCCTTAAGTTAAGATTCAACAGTTGGACTCCTCGGAAAACTTCCCAGGCATGACTTCTATAAATTCCACGTACTATCTAAACAGTCAGTAAGCCCTCATTCCAAAATAAACTCCCCTCAAATAAAACTTTCAATTGAAACGTTACATTTCGATGTGAAGATCCCTATGAAAATCATTGACAAAGATGTTTTTGCTCAAGTTGACTCCGGAGCTACAATAAGTGTCATTTGTAGAACTCTCCTTCCATCCAACATAAATTTTCCGATTATCTCAAATAATCATATTCAACTCACAGCTTATGGTGGTACCAGTATACCTGATTTAGGCTTTGTAAAAATACCAATTACCATTGGATCCATGCAAGTTAACTATCCCTTCCTAATTACCAACACCCAAAATAACAAATTATTAATTGGGAACGATTTCCTTGAATATTATAAAGTAAATACCAGCCATCAAAAACGACAATTAATTTCCTCACATTTTGGAATAGTCAACTTTGTTTCCTCACCAACACGAATTTTAAATCAATTAGGAATCCTCTCAGAATCGTATACAGCAGTAAATCACATCACAACAATACCAAGAAAAACTATCAACACAACAAAAAAATTATGGCCAAGGCAAAATGATACATTCCGATCACCTCACCCTAAAAATAAAAACAATCTAATCCCTGTTCCCGTTGCTCAGAATATATTACGCCTAGCTACCTCTGTTACTTTCCCAGCCAGATCTACTGCCACTCTGCCTGTCCAATCTGATGTACATTATTCCACAAACCAAATTCTACTCCCCTCAGAGCGTATATACCGCACTAATCGTATTTGAATTCCTCGCGCAGTTCTCTTTCCTAGTTGTAAATTTATAGTTGCAACCAATCCCACTACACATACTGTTACCCTTCCTTCTAACTGCCGATTAGGTATTATATCTCCTATTTCTCAAGTTGATGTTGTGCCTTCCCATACCAATCTAAATTCCATTATTCAGATGAAGAAACCTAAGGTTATATTTTTCAAGATTGATATATCTCCTCATCTCTCAGAGCATGAGAAGCAAACTGTAATGAATACAATTGAATAATATTCTGATATTTTTTCCCGGCATGGAGAGTTAGGAAAAACGGAACTTATTGAATTCGAAGTTGACACAGGTGACAGTCCTCCAGTAAAGCTCAGACTATATAAAACAAGCCACTTTCAACATCAAATTTTAAAGGAACATATTCAGAAGCTATTAAAAGAAGAAGTCATAGCTCCATCATTGTCCAGTTGGAGTTTCCCCGTAGTAATCGTAAAAAAAAATTGATGCCAGCGGTTAACAAGAGCATCGAGTATGCGTCGATGTGCGTGGAGTCAACGCGGTCACAAAACCCTTTGTGTACCCTATTCCTTCTATTATTACGATTCTCTCAAGACTAAAAAACAAAGCATATTTTTCTTTCTAAATAATAAAGCCGTCCTCGTGCTGATGCTGCTCCTCGCATTGCTCCTCCTGCCTTCATACTGCCAAATGATCCTCCGCCCCGTCGCTACAATCTTCGTTTTAATCCTATATGATTCATGTTTTCCTGATGTTCTGGTGTGTTGCATTCTTTTTCATGCGATTATTATACAACTCTTATTTTTTCAACATTTTTTCATTATTAATTTCTTGTGTACTAATCTTTACGTATTTTGAAATTTATTTACTAACAATTTTGTACCTTCATTTCATTTTTTTTATTTATAACACGCTGCGGACAGCGTTTTTGTATTTTCGGGTGTGTTGCATTCTTTTGCATTGAAAACATGTTTATAGTTACTTGCAAATCGAGATGCGAATGTGGGTCGCTCATGCACGACTGGCCAGAGTGCATGAGGTACTTCTTTTAATTCGCCTTCGATTACAAGTTTTTGTATTCAATCTCCCTTTTACTTTTCCTTTATTATTTAATACGTAGATACAAGAAATGCTAATTATTATTCAACATATTTGACTTTATTATTGTGAGCGTGCATATTAAAAAATCTGAATAAAAGCCGTTTCGACTCGCGATCGAGACATTATTAGATCAGACACAGCGAGACTGCTACTATGTAGGTTTTCGACCCAACACATATTATTACTACTTTATTTTACACCAATCTTCTCCTCTTGTTGTCAGTATACAACAATAGCTTCAATTTATTAGTTGAAACATATAAGTATATAAGTACATTGAAGTACCAAAATGACTCATATCATAGAGGAAAATGGATATGGGTCATTTTGGCTCTTCACTGACGATATAGCAAATATCCTAGCCTTGGTTGCGCGTCGCTTTCCAGGTACAAATTGCTCTAGTGGAAAATGCTTAGGTTGCAAAAGTTTGGATGGCAAGTGTCTGTACACACTTCCACAAGCCAAATGTGAAAAAAAATGTCAAAGCACAAGCAATATCGTTACACTCATTGGCAGAGAATGAACGTCATTATTACATGGCGTATACCTTTTGATATATGTTAGATTAAAAATCGTAGGCTTACGTTATATTACAGACCCGCGTTGTACTGGAAAGTTAACATTTCCAACCACATATGCGCGAAGTTTTAGCATAGCGAACCCTTGCTTTATACTAGAGACCCGCGTTTTATTAAACATCTGACGCCTATCTCCCGCGTTGTATTAGTGACTCGCGTACTAATAGAGATCCGTGTTTTAATAGAGACCCGTGTTCTAGTAGAGACCCGCGTTCTAATGAAGTTTCGCCTTCTAATAGAGACCCGTGTTCTAATGGAGACCTGCGTAGTGTTAGAAGATATGCGGTATTTTTGTAAATATTTATTTGTATATATTTGAAAAAAAATCAAGATTTCAAAAATAATATTTTTAGTTTTCGCTATTTATAAAATTCAAAAGATTTACAAATAAAATTTTGATTAATAAATAGAACATTTTGCGCTTTTTAAAACCTGCAAATAGGACATTTTACTCTTTTGAAAAACATGAAAATAGAACATTTTGAACTTTTGACAAACATGTAAATAGAACATTTTACACTTTTGCGAAACATGTAAATAGAACAATTTGCACTTTTCAAAAAGTGTTTTTAAAAATGTTCTGGAAATAGAATTTTTATTACGTCTTTTGTGGACGCCCCCTAAGTGTACGTTATGAGTACAATACAGTCAAAATACACCAATACAAACAAAAAATACCCCTTTGTGAAGTATTGATATTTGAATAATAAATAAACCTGGTCATAATTATTTGTTCATTTTGTTGAGAATGCTTTTGTATGTAAAGTCATGACAATTTTGGGGCGGCTTGTGTTTGTGTTCAAAAACAATGGTCATCTTTAAGTTCGTCTCATTCACTCATTATTGTTAAAATACGACTGATAAGAATATTTACCAAAACTGCAGCAAATCTCCTTAGCATTTGTGACTTTTCAAACGTTTGAAGGAAATTGGATTGTTAAGGCGATCAGCAGCGAACCATCAGAAAAATAAACAAAGAAACATCTGTTATTAGATGCAACTTAAGCTCAGCTACAAAATATTGTTGAGAGTTTTACATCAAATCTGAAAAAATCCGATATTCATTTTTTAATTAATTACATGAAAGACATTGTTTGTACCCCTGAGAGTCGTTAAAATCGTACCCGATGGAAAATTGCAACTCAAAAATAAAGGAAATTCTCTAGAATCTTCGAGGCAAAGAATCCTGACAAGTCGTTGAGTTTAACATTTTTTAGCATTTTGTACTTCCCGCGCCTTAGGTCTTTGCGTTATTCGTTCTCCATTTATTTATTTAATATTTTTTTCTATTTTCACGCAGAAAAAAGGATTAGAAAACCTACAACTCGGTATAATGATGAAGCTGAGACAAGACGGGAAAATACGAAAACAGAAAGGTAAGGTTTTTACGCAAAATTGCTTATACATAAACATAATTTTTTTAACATTAATTATTAGGCAATATCTTCAGTGTACTTCCATACAAAATAAGACCTTATTTAGCTTAACAGTATTAGGCAGGAACGAAACAAACTGAAGTTTAAGCGTCTTTTTAATAGTATGGGGGTATGAATATGCCAAGTAGAGTGTATTCAGGTACGGACAATTGACATGGTAAAGTTTAGGTAGGAGTTTTTGGTTCCGAGGGGAAAAAAAAAGTTTGTACACTCCATAGGCTCAGCGTGCTCTTTTTCTCAAATTTAAAAATCTATTTAGCTTAACATTTTGAAAAATAATTCTAGTACTATCTTCATAGTACAGTATTTGTTCAATACAAAATATCAGGGTGTTTTGCGGTATTTCGAAAAATTCGTAAAAATAATAAATATCCTGAATTTTTAAAATTTCCATGCTAAATGTTACTTCTGCACAATGTTACTAAAATATACATTTAAGATAGAAAAACAGATTTTGACTCTACTTTTTTACAAAAATATCTAGCGTAGCCACACAGTAAAGATGCCTGAGGTAATAATTTATTGGAATCGTCCGTAAATGACTTCGCCTAATTTTTCTTCTACTGGCAGGTTCCAGAAATTTGTCATTTAAATAACTACCATTTTATCAAAATTGAGATGTTCCAATAATGATGTTGCCCAAATCACCACATTTTTAATAGCACGTTTTGTGAGCGACGTCACGAATTTTTTAATTGTTATTGCGGTGGTCCATGTCACTGTTTATTGTTAGCAGGGTTCATCAATAGCATCACCGAAAATAGTACTTTTTTTATTGACGTGGTCTATAAATGACGCTGTCTAAATCATCACTTTTCTGAAAGAAAGGTCTAAAATAACGTCACCCAAATAATCCCTATTTTATTGCGATTGTCTTTTTTAATAAAAGGGTCTATAAATGACGTAACTTATTGTTTAGATACAAGGTCGAGGTAGTAGAAAAGGTTTTCTCATCCATTCATTGTTGCCACCCATCGAATTCAAATTTCACTCGATGGGTTCCGCCCACCAATGGTAAGAACAACCTTTTTTAGATGCTGAGCTTTAGCTGCATCTATTAAAATGGTTTTGTGTCTGTCTGTCTGTCTGTACGCCTGTCTGCGTGTATGTAGCAACTCCTCTACAGGTCGCAATTCTGAACTGATTTTATTCGAACAACTCTTATTCGCTTGCAAATGCGAGGGAATCGTGCTGTATAGTTTTTGGAAATGATCCAAATTATAGTTTCTCCGCAATTAGCAGCTGAATGGACCAACTTTTGAAATTTTAGCTCAAATGGCAATAAAAACCATCAAATATATTCATGGAAGGTACATACTTAATTTTAAAGCAACACCGCAAATTCACACGTGGTACTACATGACAGGCATTGGTACTTACTGCAGAATGTTCCACAAATGATGTTATCTAAAGTTTCAAACTTTAATGACTGCCCCTCACCAAAGTCATAAGTTATGTAAACAGAACATACTCACTTGCATTACCGACAGCAGTATTTATGGACGATCCCTCACTGCATTTAGTTTAGAAACACCTGTCTCCTGTTGAGGGAAAATTGAACATTCACTTGGTAGTTAGTGGCCGTAAACATCAATACGATGTAAATGGTTGTTGTAAGATGATGAGCTTAAGCATCTATTGAAATGGTCATGTCCGTCTGTGTGTCTGTATGTCTGTCCGTCCGTCTGTTCTTTATTGTCTACAGGTCACAGTTTCAAAGTGATGTTTTTGAAACCACTTTTAAATAATCACAAAAGCGAGGGAAAATTGCCCTATCTTTTTTGGATTGGATCGGGCTAACCAGTTTTTCACAATTAACGGTTGAATAGACCCATGTCAAAACGCATTAAAAGGAAATACAAAGAAAAACCAGTGAATTTTAGCATAAGCGTGTATAGGTATTGAGAAAAACAGCTAGTAAAACTTCGTTTTTTCAAATTAGCCTGCCACCAAAGTACAAGAACAAGTGATTGATTTATTACGCTAAGCTTTACAAGTTAGAGGAGAAGGGAAGTAAGCGGAATAGTCCACAGATGACGTCACAAAAAAATCACTGGTTTATTGGGATCGTTCGTAAATGACGTAACAAAAAAGATTTCTCGTTTATTGGGATCGTCGGTAAATGACGCTACAAAAAATATTTCTCGTTTATTGGGGTCGTCTGTAAATAAGGTTACAAAAAATATCTCCCTTCTATTGGAATCGTCCGTAAATGACGTCACAAAAACATCACTCGTTTATTGGGATCGTCCGTTAATGACACCACAAAAAATATTACTCGCTTATTGGAATTGTCCGTAAATGACGTTACAAAAAATGTTACTCGTTTATTAGGATCGTCCGTAAAATACGTCACAAAATTTAACTCGTTTACTGGGATCGTCTGCAAATGATATCACAAAAATATTACTAGTTTATTGGGATCGTCCGTAAATGACGTCACAAAAATATCACTCGTTTATTGGGATCGTCTGTAAATGACATCACAAAAATATTACTCGTTTATTTGGATCGTCCGTAAATGACGTCACAAAAATATCACTTGTTTATTGGGATCGTCCATAAATGACACTACAAAAAATAGCACTCGTTTATTGAGATTGTATGTAATTGGCTTCAAAAAAATATCATTTATATATTGGGATGATCCGTATATGACGTCACTTGAATTATGTATCAGGTAAACGTATAAATTTAAGCCATCAATACCCAACTCAACTTTTTGACCAGACAAGATATAATTTTTTAAAGCCTAGCTGTATCACTCGTACATGGTCCACCGGATGCATCAAATATCGTTCGATGCCCACTCGTACAGGTGCTATTTTTACCAAGCCCGCTCGCACTGGCACTAAGCGTACCCAGCTAACTAAAACCTCACGTACTGGCGCAATTCTCAACAAAAACTTTTATGTGGCTTGTACCCTGCCAAATGGTACCAGCAAAGTTCGTATTTAGCACACTCGTACTGGCGTACCAACTCAAACCTGTGCTTAAATAAACCCACTGGTACCAGAATCACTAAAATCCTGTCCTATTTCTACAGCAAAACATGTAACAACCCGCTTTTACGGAAACAAACTGTAAGGACTTTATGTTAGATTTACTATATAAACAAAGTTTTCCAGTGATTAAAGCAATTCGCTGTAAGCTCAGCATCTACCTCGGGCCCACGGTGGACAAATCCTTTACTATCTTGACTTTATATCGAAACAATATATATTCGTCTTTTAGGACACACCGGTTCCCATGTCATAGCTTAAACATCTTGCAAGTAATAATTTTTAGATGCTTCGCAAGCACCTATTGTAATGGTCATGTCCGTCTGTCCGTCCGTCCGTCCGTCCGTTGGCCGTACACTACAGGTCACAGTATTAATGCGATTTTCATGAAACAAGTCTTAAGCGACTACAAAAGCGAGCAGGCCGGTCTGTATTGTTTTTTAGTTTTGCTAGAACTGACCATTTCTTAGCAATTAGGAGTTAACTGGACCAAGATCACAAATTTTCGAGGTAAGACTAAGCAAAAAGGGATAGAGGGGCAGGACATAATGACGCCACACAAAAAAACCCACATTTTTGACCCACCCACCTACCTTGGTAATCTCGTTAGCCTTGCTTAAATGGCTATATCTTTAACACTGTGTGTCATCTTTTTCCAAGTGGCCCACCCTGAACGTGGGCGGCGCCTTTTGTGTCCGACCCCAATGCGTACAACTTGCATTAGAATTGCACCAGGCAAACACCCCAGTCAACAGTACAAGTTAAACTCACCAGCCAAATGCGCAAACCCAATGTACCAGCCAAATGCACCAGCCAAATGCACCAGGGCTTGTCAAGCTTTGCCATTTAAAATACACATTGAAACTTTTTACGAATTTCCATTACGAGTACGCGTACTACCTGCATAAGTACGTTCACAGGGGAACCTTGTATAGTGGTATTGGGTCTGGGAATGTAATAAATGGGTTATAGATGGTGACATACCGCCCATAAATGACGTCCTTCACATTTTACAGTTTTGAGTACCCCCAATTTCAACTTTAAAATTATTCCCAACCTATTTTAACTACATGTCATGGACTTACCTATACATGTTTTAGATATTCAGGGATCGTCCATAATGACGTTCTTTAATTATCATAGTTTTTAGTACTCCCAGTTTTAACTTTAAAAATTTTTCCCAACCTATTTTAACTACATGTCACGGACTTACCTATATGTTAATATTAATAATTTATTCATTGGGTTGATTTAACTAAAGTTCATACAACCAGACTCAAGCAGTCACAGTGGGTCAGGAAATAGAAGGCTACCGCGTTAGATCGTCTCAGTCTTTGTACCCTTTCTCTTATCCCCGTCCCCTCTCCCACATTAAAAGAATTCCCTAGGTTCCCTACAGTAGGTAGTGGTCACTAAGAAGTAGAATGGGTTTCAATCAACAATCCAGTGACGTTTACCGTACAACACTGAGCCGTAAACGATAAGCAGTGGCCGAGGATTGGAGCCAGGTCTGAGGCTGTAAATTTCGTTACAGTCTGTAGTCCTAACCGCTCACCCAAGCACGCTTGCTTTACTTACCTATATGTGTTATAGATATTAAGGGATCGTCCATAATGACGTCATTTAAATATCATAGTTTTTGGGATCCCCGTTTTTATTTTTTACAACCATTTTTTTAACTGATTGCCACGTACATTCGTATATGGCCTAATAATGGTAGGGGAGCCTCTATAAATGACGGCATTCGTGAATAGTGCAATTTATAAAAGTTTGGCAGCTATATTAAACTACATGCTACGCACATTTGTATATGGCTTATTGATAGTAGGGAAGCTCCTATAAATCTTATGTCATCTTTTAGCGTAACATAAATTATCTTGCGCTTTTGTTGGAACTCAGCATCTACTTCGGGCCCACCTCCGGTCGACAAATACGGCGCGAAGCGCCGGATTTTTTAGGACATGTCTTGCCTATACCCGTCTGCTTATGAATCATTCTCTGCCACTGGTGCTAGCAGTACATGTACCATGTACCTAGCCCACTTATGCCGGCGCTATCCTTGACAAGCCCAATCGTATTTTATTATAACCCCTACCTATCTCTCTTGCACAGTCGCTATTCGTATCAAACCCAATCGTACCAGCACTACTTGAGTCTCGTCTATTTTTACAAAAACAATACTCGTACATATCCCTTTGGCACTAACTACCAGTGCAGTGGCAGATTCACGATTTATTCATGGGGGTGGGGGGGAGCTAACAATTTTAAGCTGCCATCCTAAAAAATAGCCTCACCTATCTTCACAATGTTGAAAATTCTCTTGTAGGAGGGGCTTTATACCCTGTAGCCCCACCTTTGGATCCGCGCTTGATAACTGCCAAGATTGTAAGTTAACCTTACTTTAAAGCAGTGATTAATTATATTGGCTGTCAGCTCAGCATCTACTGTATGCCTACGGCTCTCAAACCCAGCGCTTTGTGCCGGATTTATAGATAATGCGTTAGATATCACAAAACTTTAACTTTTTTGAAAATAGGATAAAAACTGTAAAAGATACAGGTTTTCAAGTTTCAAGAAATCAAAAATTTAAGTTTGTAAAACTGTGAGCGAATTTCTGACCTGCGACAAAATTGATTAGGCATTTGTTTCCTAGTGACTATAGACGCGCCTAACGGGCATGTATTTAAGATATAAGTCGTCTTAAATGCGGTGACCCTTCCTTGTAAGTGCCATCTTCCGACCCTTAAAATTTTGATGTCATGCTAGTGGGTCAGTTCCCTTATCAGATTTGAAATACCAAAGTCAAAAAACGTGGAGCAAAAATATTTTTTAAATGTGTTTTTTTATCTTTTAAGTCCCGTTAAGCAACATTTGGCGGTAAGATATAAATTTTGAAAAAATTAGGTATTTTGAAAATTCAGATTTTTTTTTGCCTTTGTTTTAGGAATTTTTTAAAAGAGCTCAAAATACGCTAATATTTTTGTATGTTGTGCCAAAATAAAAAGTGAATTGAAAATTAGACAATGCTGTAAATGACCAAACAAGCGCCCGGGCGCTTATTCAATTTTTTTACACTGACACTAGGCGCTTATTTGCACCCGGCCCTTATTTAATTTTTTAAATATTATAGTCTAAAACTTAAACTTGTTCAGTTAAAATTTTGTCCAAAACCAAAGTTTTTGCTTATTGTAAATAGGAGAGTACATTTGTCCTATCATTGAGCTATTTAGGCAATGTTCTAAAATAATTCAATTATGCTATTATGCTTAGGAGTAATTTTTAACCCGGCGCCTATTTGACCCCGTCGCTCGTTTGAAACCTGGCGCTTATTACATTTTTTGAAGTGACACCCCGGCATCTATTTGCGCCCCGGCGCTTATTCGGCCATTTACAGCATATTATTTTGTGTACACTAAAATTACTTCGCAGCGAGTTTTCATTGCGGTCAATACAAGATATACTTATTACTGTGCTATGTTTTGTGCTCTTTCTATCCACGTGAGTCCAACCTAAAGTTAACACTGTTGTGTGGATTTACACCTCCACAAATATTAAGGCTGCCAGTAGCAGTGGTACTAGTGCTAGTACTATTTGATTTTGTATTCCACTACCACGATTGTTGCATTTAAGGTACTAATGCCAGCCCTATTTACGAAATTGCTAGAATCTTTGGAATATCTGAATTTTGAAATTTGATAATAACGTAAAAAAGTATCGAATATCGGAATTGTCAGAAGAAACGGAAAGAATCAGAAACAAGGACCACAAAATATGATCACTGCCGATTAGTCCAGACAAAGAGACAAGAAATGAGCTGGTCGAGCTAAAATACAACAAAGCATACGACATCTTGGTAGAGATATGGCAATGAAAGATCAAAGCCATTGCGAACATCAGCTCTCTCTCAATACAGATGAACATGCACTAGAAAATGGAGTGTACCTAACTTGGACCAAACTTCCACCCCAATACAAAACAGATCATTAATTGGAAGATCTGAATAAGACATGGGATATTGTAATTTCAAAACAATTCATCTACAAGGGATTTATGAAAAGGCTGAAGGCCCAGAAGAATCTGACGTTTCCTACAACAATACCTCTTGACATGGAGTTGCAGTGGTTAAAATTTAAATACCCCGACCTAAAGTTTTATCGCAGACCCGAGCATGGTCAATTACAATGGAGAAGGAAAAAGCCACAGACGGACGAATCCCATCTTCACAAGCTACTAAGTTTTGATCTTTGTAACCATGAAAATTTAACAACAAAAGAATGTTGGTACTGTAGCAGTAAGAAGACTCTGGACTCAGGACCTAAAAGCTATCCCAAACTAAAGAAAGAATAGACCAAGATCTATAATCAAAATCTGGAAGAAACTAAAGTACAAGGCAAGGAGTATGAAGGCCCAGTCTTGGCAGAAAAACCTCAGGTTAATGCAGATTATTATGCTCGTATTGAGGACCTGGAGGCGATAATCCAAAAGGAAGAACAGAAACTAGCACAGAGCATTGTATCCATGCAAGAAGCACAGCAGCAATTCGACTGCGACATCAAGGATATTAAAATCTCTTTTAAACTTGAGAAAGAAAACACGGGTGGAACAAACAATACAGCACTATTTAACATATATGACTTCATCGAGATCACTAAAGCTGAAAAATCATCGTCACTCTACACTGGAGCTGATAACTTTCAGAGGGAAGGATGACCAAAACAAAAAGAATTTCTATTTCACACTTTGAAGCTGCGCAAAGCAAGGAGGAAGGAACTGGAGTAGAATTGTATTCACAACCCGTGCGTACATACACCACCGAGAAGTAAGTGAATGTTAAGAAGCGAACAATTGTTTTTTCAACTCTCAACTTCCCACACGGCAACAATAGAGAGGATGGCACAAGTACGCAAAAACCCTGAGGCACTCACTGGAGCTTAATAAAGCAAGGAGGGAACTGGGGACAAAACGAAGACTAGCAAAAGGAATATAGCACATAAAGGACGTTATCCTATCTACGGCAGGACTGGACACGTTCAAACTGGAACTGGACGATCGAGATTCCATAAATTAAGGAAGGGAGAAGCGGAACCTTGACCACAATTGAGGAGGGGAGAAGCAGAGCCTCTATCACTTAGGAAGGACAACTACACTCACGCTCAACACAACAAACTTCCACTATTTTTATTTCTTTTATATTTCATAATGCTTACACTTGGTGGAGGAGCACAGAAAACTGATGAATTAGGATCTGTTATTTGAAGAAGATCCGAACACCCAACATAATTGGGATACAATTTCTTTAATGTCAAAATAAGAATAATATCACCATGTCAACTTTTGAAATATCTAAATCTTTCTATTGCAAGTTCTGGTAATAGATTATTTGAAAAATGTCAAGATGAATATAAAAGAACTTAGGAGCCATCTAGCGCACGCAAGGGAAAACACCTATCTCCCACGAGCTTCTCTTTTATTTCATAAAAGATTTTTGTTTTTTCATTGTTTTTGAGAAATAAATATGAAAATTTTGAACAATCCGAAAGTGGAAGTAACACCAGAAGTGCTTTTTTAGTCGAATTCAGGTCGAAGTTATTAAGATCTAACTGAATTAGTGGTATTTTACCAAGATCTAGAATCCTGCCATGCCGTCGGCCTTTCTGGTGCAGAAATCAACAAAAATTACATACCTAATAAGAAGGACGGAAAATTTTAATAAAAAAACCTTGTGACAACTCAACAATTAAACTAGTTGCTCGTAACCATGCCAAGCAAAATAGAATACAAGTACCACAAGAACAAGAACAGCTAGCTGCCTACTTTGCCTAACAACTGCAGCTCCTGGGTCAACAATTAACTTCACAATTAACTTAACAGCTCAACTCAAAGCTGGAAAGCATCAAATTGGAATTGCTCTCTAAATTTTAATTCTTAGAATCTGACATGAACGAAAAATTAAAAGAATTGGACAAAAAGTTTAACATAGCAAACAGACGACAGGAAATTGAAACTAGTTTGCTGAAGGTTAAAATAAGTGAGTTGAAGGAAAGATTACAACAATCAGATCAAAGCCTGTTTGACCGCCAAAGACCGAATATCAAAAACGAAATTCTTATTACAGGACTTCCAGTCTACTCATCCCCAACAGAGGATGCAAGTTAAGTAATCTCCAAAACTTTCAAACTTACAAATGTTCATATTACTAAGGCAAAACCAATTAACAATAAAACGCAGAGTAAACCACCACTTCTTTTTGTCCAGCTGGCTGAAACGCAACAAGTATCTTCGTTGCTACGATTGAAGTCACAACTGGAGAATTCACCACCCCATGTCTGCATTCAACAGTGCCGAAGTAGAAGAGAACAAGAAATCAATAAACATCTTACGGAACAATACTGGATAAAGAAACTGGACCTATCTTTCAAGTCAGTCAAGTACACAGGAGCTACGCCTTTAACGCGGATGGTATTACTTACTCTAGTGATGAAAAAAACCTGATCAAAATTGAGTCGTCTGGGAGAAATCCTAATCAATGAATATATAATTGTTATCTCATGAATTAATATAAATTAAGCGACAGAATCCGTTAGCTAATTGTTGTCTCCTATGGCTAGCCATGTTTTTTGTTTTTGTTTTATGAGATTCAAAGTCAATACCTAACTGTAAAATATAATACCGTTACTATTGTTACAAGATATTGTGATCAAAAATTCTTAGGAAATATAATACCGGTAGGCTAAATTCCGACTTTAGTAACCAGCAGCCAGGACCGCTACCAAATTTACTGAAATAAGGTCAACGAGAGACCTCTGTCTGGCATTAAATCTATAAAAGTTTTGAATACTAATTACTAATCATTGTTAATTGACCGAATATAGCTAGGATTGTTGTAAATCACCTAAAATAAATACTGCTCAATAGAGTTATGAAATGTATCAATTTATGTATACTCTTAACTAATTAACTAATTAGTTTCCTCGTTATCATGCTGTTTGTAATTAGAAATAAATTTCCTTCTGGCTAAGGTGGTGCCACATATTATCTGATTATTAAAAACTCTGTAACCTCATTTAATCTGATTTGTGTGTGGGTAATGACCCGTATATGCAATAAATCTAAACATACATACATACATACATACATACAATATAAGAGAACTTTTCTTCACCCAGTAAAGAAGATATGTACATCAACGATGATTCCTACCAGGAAGAAAAGATCGGTTTCTACGAAAGTTGTGATGACGGTACTGGCAGTGTTTACTAGCGCTAGACTCGGGATGTCCTATCAAGCCAAACATTAAGCTGAGATTACTAAAGAGCACACGAAGAAACTAGCCCAGCACTTTAACAACATAGGGAAGAAAACTCAGAAAGAAACAGAATTTCTAAATTGTTTCTAGACCCTATGATCAAAATTATCACCCAGGTCAATAAAATATCGGCGGATACAAAATGCCTTCCTGATGAGATGAAAGACATTGAGTTTGATATAGCCTACCTTACATCAAGACTAACAATGTCAGGAAAAATAATGAGACACACCGAACAGCTGTGGAGCAAAGGACACATGAATGAAGAATTTTTTGATTTCTTGAATTTGACACCCTTCTGTAGTTAACTATGCCCGCTAACATTAGCTGAATTTCGAACCTGTTAAAGTGATCCACAGGTGGACAACTTAATGTTAAAATTCGTCGTTTCACTTGTAAACATGAATTTAACACTGGTCGAGGCGGATGCGTTTAGGCTGATGATGAAGACCGAAAACCGGACGTGTGATTACGTGTACACTGAACAAAAGAACGCACTAGTGTCACCGAATAAAGACTATCTACAACACAGGGCTCCATTGAAATTCATGGACTGAGTTGCAGCTACAAACAAACTTAGATGCAAGCCCAAGAATTCTTTCGGAGAAGGGAACCAACACTACACCCTTCACAACTGTAGAAATAGTACAGCAGACGATGACGTGCAAGCTATACATGTTACAGCTTATAATGGATATTTTCATATTTATTGTTCACGTTTGCAGATAACAGTGACAAGCAAAAGAGCAACCCTCTGTTTAGATGAAATCTTCCTTCTACTCATACCTAAAAGTTTACCATTAACAATAAAACATACAAAAAAGAGGTGTTTTTCCACAGGTCAAGCCTTTAGTCGTAATAACGCAAGATTAGGACATATGTCACACTAACACCTACGAAGATCCTTAGTACGTCTATAACCTGGGAGGCCATCAGTTTTAACATCCCTCATTCACACACATAGTCCTACCCTCAACTGTGCCTGCCTTTTGTTCTATTCACATCAGGCCCCAGTGTGAATGTCCAGATACACGGTTTACTTGTCAATTACAGAATTATTCGAGTCAGCCCTGAAAGCAGAATAACCTATGTGAGCCTTAATAGCAGAATTACAAAAGTGGGCCCTAATAGCCAAATTACTCAGAAGAGACCTTACAGTAAAGTTGTCAAGGCCAGCTCTCACACGAAAATTACCCTAGTAAGCCCGGATACTGCAATCAAGGAAAGACATTTGGTCACTTCGTGCTGTTCAAATACTTGTGAACAATAAGCACTGATTTCGAAAAAAACTACTTTTTTGTGAGCCCTTGAGCAGGCCAAAATAAGACCCGTTTACATTCGTTCGTGCATTTTTAAATAAAAGAACAATTGGTCTTAGAGGCAGTGCGAGGCAAAATTTCCACCTATATCCCTCAATAAGGCTCACTTTTAGCCAACCCCTCAGATACCGTAAGTAATATCTACCTACCTAGTAAAAAATGGTGTAGCCTTTAGCATAGAATGTTAACATATACAATTAATGCTAATAAAAAATCACTTACTTTCACTGGTATGAACGGAATAAACACCAAAATCAAATTAGTAAATCAAAATTATGCATTTTGATTTATTCTATCAAACTATATACATATGAATTAGATCTCAAATCTGTAATTAAAATTATTTAATCTTTGTTTTATGTCAGTGCCAGTACAATTTATCATCATCACATAAAAACTATAATATATAAATAATTTAAAAAACATTTAAATGTAATGAAATGTTAATTTTAAATAAAATCTTAATTAATAAATACCTCAAAAATTAAAGCGCAGCAGTATTGTCAATTACAAAATGTTATTACAGTAATAATGTAATTTAAAAAATAAAATTAGACAGTTTGCAGTTTTACAAATTACAACAAATAAATATTAAGAAAATTAAAACTCAACGACTCGCAAAAATATTTACAAGTAGTACAAAGTCATAACTGAAGACGTAGAAAATTTAGATTTACTTATTTATGGTGTTTTGTCAACATTTTAATTTTACTTAAGAGTCAATCAAGTCAGTCTATAATTAACTTTGTTTGGGACAATTGTTTTTTTAAGCCAGTCGTCTTTGTTTAAGGCTTTTATTATTTTCAGTTCTCTCGTCTATCTTTGACTCTGAGTCTGAATCAGACCCACAACTTAAATCTTTTGCTGCAAATTCAGAACCTGAGTCTGTATTGTCTAAAGATTCTGTACTTAAACTAATGTCATTGTCTGAAGTTTCGTTTTGAACTGAATTTATCATGTCAATATCAGCATCATCATCATTAATAATTTCCAAACTTGTATGCATATTTGCAGTTTCTATCTATTTATTTTGACTAATAATATGACGCCTATAGTTGTATTTTTTGGGTATATTCACTTTAAAAATCCAACAATGGTACGTTTGGTTATGCATGTCCTTTGTTTTAATACTTTTAAAAATATTTTTATTTTGACCTTTCTCAACTGGGACTCAGGATTAAACAAAAAGTGCGACTGAATGGATAGTATCAGAACTTAAATTTGAAATTTGATCACACGTTGGTGTTGGTGTTATATTTAGTGTTGTAGCTTATGCTAGTTGTGGCGTTGCTGTAGTGGCCAAAAGTGAATTATAATTAAAACTTTTTGGACTCGTCAGACTGTCCTTGTGACTATTGTGACTGTGCGAGTCAGTCTCAGTCTCAGTGTGCGTGTTCACACTATTGTAATCAGTGTAGCTATCTAAACCGTCTTCACTATTTATTTCGTCGTCTTCCTCTTGAAATGCATGAGTCAACTAGTAACAACGCAGAGACTGTGAGTGTTTTACAACACAGGAACATTGTTTGACTTTACACAAATATAAAACTTGTTTTGTAAAATCAAATTGTTTTAGGATAATTTGTTGTGGAACAATTTTAACAATTTGGCATTTTTGACTAAATCAAAATATTTTTTTAACTTTATACACCTAATACTTGAACGTTTTTTTAAATCTAAGTTGCCTTTAAGATTAAGGTCAAGGCTAAAGTCAGTTTCAGTTACATTTGTGTTATCTTGCAGTTTGTCTGAAACTTTTTCTCTTGCTCTATTACAATTATCTAGTTTAACTTCTGCTTTTGCTCCTAATACGTTAAGCATAGTTTAAGGGCTACAATTTAAATAATTAAAACTATTTTATTATAAAAACAAAGCTAAACTGCATTTCAATTAGAGCAGCCAATTAAGCTAGCAGTAGCAGCGTAGCAGCCTCTGCACCTTAAACTCTACAGTTAGTACTACTTTGCCTTTATTATTTTGTTATCAGCTAGGGGCTAGTCTGCTAGGCTAAGAGATTTAAAGAATTTTAATTATTTAAATAGTATGTTGCTATAAAAATACGATTAAATAATAGTTTTATATTTTATTTTAATCAAGTGATATTTTATATGCTTAATCATATTTATTGGCGTGGGGTCTAGGTACTAATTCAAATTCCAACCTCTCAGCATGGGGCAATACCTATCAACTTGGCATTAAAATATACCAAAGGCATTAAATTAGTTCATTTGAATGTTAATGGAATTAACGTTGGTAAACTTGAAAGTATCAAATCTCTCATCGAGTTTTCCTGCATTGACATTCTTAGTGTAACCGAGTCGAAGCTAAACAAGCACATGCTGTCTGGCCTATATGCTATAAATGGCTTTGCATTGCATAGGTTTGACAGGCAGCAAGGAAATAGTAGTGGGATTTTAGTATATGGTAAGGATGGGTGTATTGCATTTCCTATCGATGTTCTATCTATACCTCTTACTAGCCTAGAAATTGCAACGCTTTTGATACGAACTCCTTTTTCTAAACCATGGAACTTGTCTGTTGTATATAAGTCTCCAAAAGTTGATAAAAAGTTATTCATTTAAACCTTCGATAAGTACATATCTAAGCTTAGGCAGATAACGGAAGACCAAGACCTCTTTATTACAGGGGACTTTAATATTAACTTGAGTACAAAAGATAGTATAGCAAGGGAACTCTTTAGCTCTCTTTACATGGTACTAAACAAATTATACAGCACCAAACTCGAGTCACGCGTACAACTAGTAGCTCAATAGACCGCATGTATACATCCAATGCTAGTATAGTACGCTTTAGTGGAGTGCTTTTTGTTATTCATCTGATCATGACGCTGTATATGCTGTCATTAAAGCAGCCAAGAAATTATATCCTGGGAAACATATAACACTCAGAAACTACGCTAATACTGATTGGAATTTGGTTAAATCTGAGCTAAAAACTATTCCATGGTCAACTATGAAAATTTTTAATGACGTTGACGACGCTTTGAATTACTTTGATCTTATTGTAAATGATATTATCAATCAGTATGCACCAATTCTTAATCTTAGGGTTCAAATTATGCCGTCAGAATGATTAAATGCTGATTTAAAGAAACAAATGCACCGTCGCGATCATCTGAAAACTCAAAGCATAAAACTGAAATGTCCTAATTTAGAATCTAAGTACGAAGCTTTGAGGAATAAAATTAATAATGAGGTTAAGGCTGCAAAGTACAATCAGTATCAGCGCAAGTTTGCTAAGCAACCTACTTCAACCAATGTTTGGAATGTACACAATAGACTAATTGGTAAATCAAAGGCACCTCCTACTAGTTTTAATCTTAAAACAACTGGAAGGACTAATATTCTAAACCAAGAGGCTTCTGACTTACTTGCTAATGCATTTGTATTAAAGGGGTCAAATTCCGACTTAACTACTTTGTATAACTCTACTGATTTGAATAGGGACGTGGTAATTCCATTTACTGAAGACGAGGTTTAAAATAGTATTAAGCTTATTAAAACAAGCACAATTCAAATCCTAATGAGCTATCATATAGTGCTTTAAATAACTGTGTGGACGAGTTAGCTTTTCCATTACCATTATTGCTTACACAGTCTAGTACTGTGTGCGTATCCATCTAAGTTCAGGTGTGCAATAGTAACGCCACTGTATAAAGGGAAACGCTCACGTTTTGATGCTTTGTCATATTGACCAATATCTTTGCTGCCTTTGTTAGACAAATTTTTTGAAAAAATGTTATACATTAGAATACTAAATAGTATAACTCTATGCAATAAACAGCATGTGTTCAGGAAAAAACGGTCGTGCCTGACAGCTAATTTAACGTTCACCCAAGAAGTGTATAATTATATAGACAATAAATTCCTTCGCATCATAGCCGTTTTGATTGACCTTCAGAAAGCGTTTAACTCAATACCGCATGATAAGCTAATTATTAGGCTTAGGGATGATTTTGGGATCCGAGGTAATTTGCTTAAACTCATTATAGATTATTTTAGAGACCGCAGTTTTAAAATTAAAATTTTAACGTTTATGTCTGTCTCTTATGAGTTACAACTTGTTGTCTTTCAAAATTCTATATTGGGCCCACTTCTTTTTATTATTTACATTGATAAAGTTGGTAAAGTTGGTATCTCAGGGTGTACTTTTTATATTAAATGCTGACGATGTGGTTTTATATTACCAACAAACTGTTTTTAACTTAGCTGTAGAATACATGCAGCAATGTTTAAATAATGTAAATTATTGTTTTCTGTAAATGGTCTGACTGTTAACGTGGTTAAGACAAATTTTATGGTTTTGCATAAATCCCACGATTATAATGTACCTAATGTTGTTGCTTTAACTTGTAATGGTAATCAAATTGAAAGCGTGCAAACATTTAAATATCTAGGTATTATTATAGATTGTAACCTGACATTTAGTCAGCACTTTAACTATGTTAAAAACCGAGTCACTTCGGCTATAGGTATGTTGTTTAATTTAAAAAGGTATTTTAATTTTAATATATTTATTATTATGCTTAATGCCTACATTCTGTCCATAATGTATTATTGTCCTCATGCTGTCCAAAGTCAAAAGGGTTTACAGGGTCTACAGAAATATATAAACAGAATAATTTTATTTTTTCGGGGTGGCAATAATAATGCTAATGGGGACATTCTACTTGAGTTAACTAATATATTGCCTGTTTCAGAACGAATAAGATCCATGTTATTTGTATTTAATACTTTAAAATACGGTTCTAGTATTACAAATTTTAATGAATGGTTAGTAAAAAAGGAGCCAATTCGAGCCACTCGTTCTAGCAGTATGTATTTGCTTGACTATCCTCTTAAATTTAAATCAAATTCGTATAAAAGCTCATTTGTTTACCGTGCTAATAATATTTTGAATACTGTACCCGATGCTGTGAAAATTGAGGATGGTGAGCTGTGTAATGATTTTGTGGTGCGTCTAAATAGCTACTTCTTGAATAGTAGGCACAGACCACCGTAATATGTATAAGCTGCTACATGGTTCTATTAGTTTGCAACCACCCGTGTTAATGGAATATTGTACTATTCATACTAATCATAATTATATCTTTATAGTTCTTTATATTATTTTAGTTTACATAGTGTCCGTCTTTTGAAATCAATACATTGTACTGAATGACTTGACACTGTGATAAAACAAACTTTAAACTTTAAACTTAACACTTTATTGTGAAATTTTAAATTCTTGATTTTTTTTAATATCATTTGCAAGTGAAATTCTTTAAAGAAAAATTTCTGAGTGGAGTAATTCAAATAATTAAAAATATATGCCATTTGTTGCATTGACACAATATGCACACAAGAATTAGAATTATTCGAAATTTTTAATTAATATCAGTACTCAGTGCACTTACTGATGCGTTGTGCGTCGTGCAATTCATATAAATACGGTGTACATATCCTTCGGTTTGGATTTCCTTTTTATATATTTTATATTTTTTTTGAAAGACAGTACTGAGTCCAAATATGTCCAAAGAGGAAGACGGTCACTTTTTAACGCTTTGGACTCAATACCTCACTACGAAAACGAAACGAAAAAGCAAAGCTCATGAGGGCTCAAAATTTGCGTCCTGTTGCGCCTAAGGAAAAATAAATGAGTCCAAGGCGAGCCCAACAATTTTTTGTTTTGGCGAACGGGAAGTCGGTCGTAAACAAAAATGACTCGGTCACTTCTGTTCTGTCTGACTCTGACTGCAATTATCTCAGTCAGCCCTAATAGAACAATTACGTGGGTAAGCATTCATACCAGAATTGCTCTGGTGAGCCCTTATAGCAGAATTACTTTGGTAACCCCTAATATCATAGTAACCTGTGTAATCCCTGAAATACCGGCGTGAGCCCTACCGGTATAATTAGGTTGTGGTAAACCTGATTCAACGATGCGGCTTAATATTATTAGCAGCCCTTGAGCCCCTTTTTGGTTAGGTTTTTTTGGATTTAGGATCAGCCACTGGGTTCTTTCATGCAACTCGCAACCCGTATCGCGTTGCTGATTGCTAGTTAATTTTTAATTCTTGGATTTAAACCCTGCATGTCAGAAATTTATGAATAGTTAGTCCTGGCACTACCTTGTTGCAGCAGCGGGAGCCACTTGTATTACTCTAGTCAATAATTTAGCTATGTTGCAATAGTTCTACAACTATTATAATTGCCTAAATCCACCCCTAATAGGGATATCCTAGTACTAGTAATATTGTTAAATAGAGTAGTATCACATCACAGCTCATAGCTTCTTTATTGTAAGTTGTATTTTAGAAAAATTTAAAATTCATCACTTCAAAATAAATATCTGAATAAAAATCAGGAGTTAACGCTATTCCAAAATTTAGATTTCAACAATAACATTTTTTGGTTTAACTTAAATTGCAATTCTTTAATTTCCAATGCTTTTGAACTGTGAGAATAACTACGATAACAAGTTATTAAAATATTGAATGCGTGTCTTTTTAAATACATTTTAGTGAAAAGCGAGAAAAAAAACTGAAGATAATAGCAAAAGAAAAAAGAACAAAAGACTTTCTGGACATGATGCACGAAATGACTGTAAAATCACTAAATGGTAAGTTCATTTCTACTTTAATCGCTCCTAAAGGATTTAGCTAGGTTAAAGTAGAAAGTTACAAAACATTTAAATCCACTAGCGAAAACAAAAATTTAAATCGCTACTAAAAAGTTGCACGGAGAAAAATTAATTAAATTGTAGAAGAGGCTTTTTAATTGCTTTTACACATAGATTGGCATATCTTATGAGTGATAAGTGCAGCCCTCTCACTCACGCTCATACTTATTGCCGTATGTTCAGGGGTTGAGTGCGAGTGCAGATTTAAATTGTTTGCACTCCTCCCGTGAGAAAGTAGTAGGATCTGCAATGCTTTCATGAGTGGGAGCGTAAGTGCGTGCAAGTTCTCATCTTTCATCTGACAGTAGCAGATAGGACTCACATTTGTTTATATTATTTTTATAAATTAAAGCAATACTGCTTTGCTATTGTACTGCTAAAAACAACGTTAAAATGTTTGCTTGCATTAAATCTGGCTGCATACACAATTTGAAAAAAATGCGACAAATCATACTTTAACAATTTAAATAAAGGCTATATGAGTAATGTCTTATGATTGAGAGCGTGAGTACCTTGAATTCAAAATTAGCACTTGTAAGAGTGAGTGCGAGCGGCAAGTTTTAGATGACGTGAGGGTGGGCATTAGGGTGATTGCATAATACTTTGTGGGTATCTGTTATGAGATGAGCGTGAGTGGCAAGTAAATGCCCATCTATGGTTGTCAAAACTTATTATGACTTTTATGACTAATTATTTTTTTATTTGAGGGTACAGATAGAATATGCATTTCGGTATGCCAGTGCCAAAAATGCCGACATTTTTACACTAGTTTGGTAGTTTCGCTACTAAGGATAAATATTTTAGCGAATAATACAATTTAAAATCGTATTTTTGTTGTAGGTTCAGACAACTCAGGTCCAGTAGTAGTTCTGTAATATCGCAAAATATTGTATGGCATTAGCAAATTTTTTTAATTATTGCATTGAGAGAAAACGTAAAAGCTTTTATTTATACTATAACATCGTAATGGAAAGTTATATTGGTAATATGTTATTTATGTGGTTGTAAAGTAATCGATTGTCATTAGATTTTTGGGCTTACGACGCTTTTTGAACAAACCCTGCTTTAACTATATTTTTGAGTTGTTTTACCATTTGTTTTATTTTTATTTAGTTGTTCCTGAAGAGGCGTCTAAGGGTACCATACTGTACGAACTGGCCAAAGATGGGGACGAAAGCTCTGGGTCAGTAAAGATAGAGTTAAAAGTCAAGCAGTGCACATTGTTTCCCCTTTTATTGCTTACAAACATACTGTATTTCCTAAAGCAGTCAAATAGGGAGTTCAAGCCAACTACGATAACGACAGTAACGAAAGAATTTATAATTAGTCATTATCCATGAAAAATATGTTATTTGTAGCAACGAGTTTGAGTTTTGCTTTATTATCGAGTTAAGTAAGTACTTCAACATACAGCTGTTTTTCAAAAATAGACTCACATGACAAAACTACTTAATTAGGTTAGAATTAGGACCAATAAACACTAACATCCAACATCAAACCGTTTACATACTATAGAAATCTAAAACTAGATACAATTTTTATGGTGTTTAATACATTATTATAGCTAAATCTTTTTGCTGCAAATGCATATTTTTGAGTTTTTAGCTGCTGAACTTGAGCACCTAATAAAATGGTCATTTCCGTCTGTCTGTCTGTCTGTTTGTCACACGCCACCTGTCAAACTAATGAACCATTTTCATTTAAACTACTTGCACATCACAACAAATGCACGCGCGCGCGTCTAATACTCTTTTTTCAATTTCATCGGACTGACCGTTTCTTCGCAATTCACAGTTGAATGGATCAATGTCAAAACATGAAATTTTACGGTTCCTAAAAACGGAAGTTTAACAGGCATTTACATGCATTCCTTATGCAAAAATTGTTGCACGTAATGAGGACTCAAACTTCTGCGGGTCAAATTACAAGTACATCCTATAGTTTGAGCACAAAGCTAACTAACCGACGCTACAGTATTAATCAGTGGTGTTGCATAAATAATGTAATTATTCTTTTAGTTCCCACCCACCAGCCTGGCATTAAACAAATATTAGGTAAACGACTTAGGGTATCCCATACATGATGTGTTGATATTTCATGAGGGAATGTGAGGGATATGCAAGGAATACTTATAGGGACAGGGGGAGGGGGGTTTAGGGTATTAGATTTGTTTTACTTTATGCCATTTATACAACTCGCTAATGGTAGGGAATCGTCTATAAATAACGTCATTTAAAATTTCTATTTTAATGACCCTCATTTAATGTTTTTTACTGTATGCCATATATATAACTATACCTGGCCTAGGATCGTCCTTAAATAACGTCGTTCAAAATCTCCATTTAATTGACTTCTGTTCAATTTGTTATTCACTACATGCCATATATTTGACCTATAACTAGTAAGGGATCCTTCCTAAATGATGTCATTCAAAATATATTTTTATGATCCTTGATTAATTTTTTTTCACTTATAATTGAACTTTTTTTAATTTAGGTCACTTAATGCCATATGTGTGACTCATAACCGGTGGGGAATCGTCTATAAATGACGCTTAATAATATTTCCACCTAAATGATCTTTATTTAATTTATTTCACAACATGCCATACACATGGCTTAATAGTAGGGGATCGTCCCTAAATAAAGTCATTTAAAATCACTATTTTTAAGAACCTCATTCAATTGTTTATACTATATATCTTTTATATGGAGCATAACTGTTAGAGGTTATTATATAAATGACGTCATTCAAAATCTTAGCTTTATTGAGCCCTCTTAACCGTTTTTAACTTGAGGCCTTGCACATACGTAGTTATATTGCTTAAAGATAGTAGTGATCGTCCACAAATGGCGTCGTTAAATTATTTCCATTTAACAAATTATGCTTGAACTTTTTGCAATTCATGCCATTTATATAATATGTATATAGCTCATAAATGGTAGGTAATCATCTATAAGTGAAGTCATTACAAATCTGAATTTCCATTTTTTCTCGGCTCAAGTTAACAATATATGATGTAGATAGGTGTTTTTCTTATAGAAAGTAGGGGTTCTTCCCTAGATGGTGTCATTTGAATATCTTCTTTTCAAGAAACACTGTCTTTTTTTAAAATGTGTGCATGGAACAGCGTATTCTTAGTGTGGCTTAAACAATTAGCTTTTTGTTTTAAATGCCGTCAACAATGGAATGCTATAATATTTTTACACTTACGTGTAGGTTCAAACATATTAAAAACGATGAAATGTTTAAAAATGACGCAAATTCGACTTTAGCAAGATTTTAAAACTTGATTAGAAATATTTGCAAGAGAAATTTACTGTTGTTTTAACGAAAGCCTAAACTTCCTGTTACAGTAAGGCTCTTTTGTTGGCGACCTTTTTCTTCAAAGTTTAGCACCTACTCGGGGCCCGCGTCTACAAATTTAGCCCGAAGCGCCAGTTTTTTGTATGGAAAATTTGATCTGTTCACAAAGGTGTGCAGGGTTCAGCATAAGCTCTAAAAAACTCATTGGAACAAATACAAAAGCTAAAACCTAGGTCTTTCTTCTCCAATATTTAAAATGATATTACGCACTCTGTAGATACTTACTTCAGTATGTTCTTATGAAGTAATATAAGTTTCTACAGGGGTTTTTCGTTTTTTTTCGCAGAGAAAAAGCACAATTGTCCCTCTTGTTGCATTCCACCGAGTATTACGGGTGCAACAACTTGACTGATTGTCACAAAAAACTACACAGACAATCAACATCACACTTGAGATTCGATTTCTGCCGAACGGGAACAGTGTTCAGTTTCTTTTTTCACTAAATATTGCAGCTTTTCAGAAATGCTAATGCATGTAAACAATTATACTACTCACACCTTTACACACTACCAAAGACGTAGACGATGATAAAATGGATTTAGGTTGCACAGATCTCAAGCTGTCGCATGAGTACTGTTTTAAGAGAGTTAATGAATAAATTAGTTGTGTTTTGTGTTTCAGAACATTTAGTAATAAAAAATTATTAAAGGTCAAAATCAGATAGAATAATACATTAAACAAGGTTTTACTATGAATTTTTGTTGACTTTTTTCACATTTGTCACAGTATAACAAAATTGTAGTTTTCCGTTATGTCGTTGTATGTCGTTATTGGCATTGTCGGTATCGTTGTTGTCGTTATTGAACTCCCTACAGCACACTTTAGTTAAAATTTATAATTTGTTGGTTTTACTGGCATGTGATTTGAAAATGACAATATTTCAAAATTGGACAGTATAAGCGCCAAAACTAAATTCTAGCACTGAGGAAACAAGGAAAAGTAAGTCAAAATATGTAAGTTGTTTTCAAAATTAAGAAAGTTTAGAAAAAGGGTTTACCATATGCTATTATGACATCGTCGTTATTTGTGTGGATTCACAATTAGCCATGGCAGTATTTTTCGAAGTTTAAATAATAAAACCTGGATATTGCAAGCTGTACGTTGCTGTATGTATGTATTGTACGCTCAGGCTATTGGCTCATAATACTATTGGCTAGCTATTTCTAAATCTTAAAAGACACCACAAGAAGTAAAATTATCACGTTAGCTTGGGTAAATGTGCTCGTTTAGATTTGCTGCCAGTAAGTAATATTCTAACAAATTGCTGGTAAAAAAGCATCTTTCTTAAAGTTTTAAAAAGCAAAACCACATCTTGTATTTACTTTTCTCGAGTCATAAAAATAACACAGGTGAATTTACTCACATCGGTATTTGTCCTAGACCCTTACGGGTAGTCCATAAATGATGTCATGTTAACTAATAATTTTTAGTATCCACTCCCTATCCTCAAATTACTGCCTTAACTAATGCATTAATGACAATGGTTATCATAGTTATGCTAAAGTTGTTCTCATTTATGTACGACCTTCTCGTCATCAAAAAAATACTACACATTTGTATTTGTATTTGAATTTATTCAGTTGTCAAAAATTGTTTATCAAAGCTTATTAATGGTTTCCAAAACTGGACAACAAGAAATAGGTAGAGATGGAAAGTATTAATTTGAATAAAAAACAAAAACAGAGATTTGAATAAAAAACAAAAATAGAGAAAAACATTCTAAGTTATGCCTGTGCCTTTGCACCTTCTAATGCATGCAACCATTTAAAACTATTTTTTTGTGAGGTTTAAATATTTTTGTTGCATGTAAATTAATATTACCTTTTACTGCGATCCAATAAATCAACCACACCATAGCAGTAGTTTATTTAGTGCGATTTTTATCCAAAATAACTACAATAATCTTCAGTTTGTGAAGTACATTAGAAAACCACACGTCGTTTTTAGTTTAAAATGTTTTTGAATAGTTTAAAGAAGGGCTGAATTCACCTGCTCATCGTCAGTTTGTAATTACAGTACCCCCCCCCCCTCCCTGTATTATATGATCCCTAAAGGTCCTAATGGATCGTATTTTAATGATGACAGATCAACAACGAGAAGGTCACCGCAAAGCCCCCTGTTTTCTGCCAGGTCAAATGAAATTGTAGCTTTGAGAACAAACCGCGCAAACTGAAGTAATAAAGAGCTAAAATTTTTTTAGAAAAATAATAATCAATAAGCTCAAACAAATATATTTTTGCTGCTATCAAAAACATGAAAAAATTGAATGAAAAATGACGATAAAATGAAACAGGAAACACAAAAGACGCCACTCACAACTTTTAAAACCACCTTCTATCTTGTCATCTCCTTAAGCATTGTGTAAATTAGCATATGCTTGCAACTTTTTTTAAGTTACCTACTCCCAAAGTGGGTGGTGCCATTTATTACCGACCTCATTCTAAAACATGAAATATTTGACGAGTAGATAAATTCAAATTAGGCTAAACTGAAAGGCAACTCCGCGCCACGCAGTACTTATACCATAGTAGTTTTCCTACTTCATGGCTTTATTTAGGATTAGTTCTTTTTGTACCGCGTTGCACGCAAAATATTTCAAACTGAAAAGATAATAAGAAATCGGCCATGAATGAGAAAATCTTTAGAATTACCACGATAAGCAATGCTATTTTTACACATTTTTTTATTATATATATAATATATGGTTTCGGCGGTGACTTAACGATTGAGAGTGATTGCTAAAAGAAAAAATGTATGTTTTACATGACATCATTCATGGGCCATCCCGAAGGGCCTAGACTTATTTGAGTAAAGTCACCTATTTCAATATTATGACTCGAGAGAATTAAATAGAAAGGTGTGGTAGTTATACTATATACTTAATTATTATTACTAACTACTCGATTGCAAGTTTGGTTAAGACCAGGAATGACCATTTCAAAATTCCCTACGTTTTATTACGAGGGCTCAAAGTTCCCAAGGGAAGGGTTTAGATATATTTCCACTTTAATGCTTTACTTTCAAAGTTCCCTTAAATCCCCAACGAATTTTTAAAATTTTGAGTTTTATCTTTTTTATTGCAAATAAAGCGTTTTGAATGGAAAACATTAGGAATGAAATTTTCTGTGTTATTATTTATGTGTTAAATGGTCATGTCTCTTTTAAATTTTATTAAGTTTCACAAAAAACGTATGGAAAAATATTTTTTGCGAAATTAAATGTTTTAGAGACACATTTGTAAAAATTCCTGAAGTTCACAAAATTTCCTTTGTAAAAGTTTACGGAATATTAAAAATTTTTAATACCATATTCACAGTGAATTCCCTTAAACATCCCTTTTGTTAAAATTCCCAATGTTTCATCTCTCACAAAGTTTCCAAAATCCCAAGCAAAGAACGGGCCTGCTCTAGCTAAAACCAGCCTAATGTATGTAAAAAAGCTGTACAGTTTCTGTGTAGTGTAGTTTGAAAATCAAGCTGAAAATATATACTATGGTTAATTGTAAATGCAAAAATAAGTAACGATTTTTCTGTCATGAAATATCCTAGAAACATTTTCATGCATATTTTGACTTAAGCAGCACACTTTTCTTCGGTTACCTCGCGGTTTCTTTGGTTGAGTTATGAGAAATAGAACTGATAGCTCCGTATTAATACGAAATACTATTTAAACGACATTCGAAAATATTAAGTAAATGGCCAATTAGGACAGAACAATACGATTCTCGTATTATATACATGTACAGTATGTCCTGATAGAATAGTGACGTTACATTTTTCGTAGAATACTCCCTCTACATTTCTCGTCATCACTTATAACTAGAAATATTCACTTTAATCGCAGGACTGGGGTAGCTTTCAGGTCAGAAGTTATGGTAATGCAAATAAAGAAAACTGCAAAGCGTTCCTATTCTAACTGGACAGCCATTTTCAGCTTTTAATTAATTGCCTTGGAACTACGCGACCCCTTGAGGTCGACCAAAATTTACATTTAGTTGGCATATTTTAACAGTTATTTCGTCCCAGTAGCTACGTGTGGAAGTAGAACCTAACAAAAATTGCATCGTTCCTATTCTAATAGTACACAATACAGGTGTTGAATACAAGACTCGTATTGTTCGGGTTTAACTTTTAATTACCTAATATTTCGCAATGTTTTTAATTGATTTTGCGTATATGGAGCTATTAGTTCTATTATTGCCAACTCAGAATAATTGTTAATATTTATCAAATTTTACTAGTTCATTGTTGCCAGCATACATTATTCAGCCAGAAAGGATTGATCATGTCAATTATTTATTAACGCGTTAAAATAAAATTAAAACAATAGACCTTTTTTATTAAATTAATTTTATGTTATGTTATAATTTTAAGTTATATTGTATAGTAATATTTTGTACGGTTGGTTAAATAAAAAGGTTGTGTCAATAAAACATACAAAAATTGGGTGATAGTTAATAGCTGAAAAACAATAGAAGATTGTATTTATTGAAAAAGTAAAGTAAAGCTGTAAGCTATGGTTGAAACCTGGAAGGCAAGTAACTTCAAATGTCAAATTGATCTACTAAAATCAGCGCGAGTGCTCTTGCTGTTGTTTTACATTTTAACATGAATAAATTATTAACTCAATATTCACATCCGCATCATTTCGACATCATGATCACATCATCTTAAAATTACAATCATTTTGGTCAATCATGATTTGTCAAGCTTAATAGCTTATAACTCAATTCAAGTTTCATCAATACTATTGCGACAATAAATACTTAATGTAGAATCTGACCATAGTTACATCTGTTGATATTTATAAGTAAACATTACAACATGAACATCCCATGGTCTTAAAGGAAATAATCCTTTAAACATTTTAATTTACATTTTCAATTTAATATTTAATTATTCTCATTTAGTTATGGCTACCGTAAAGCTCCGATTGGAGTGTCATAGAAACATGCTGTGCTAATTAAATGTATCAAATAGCTTAACATAACACTCGTTACACCCGAATTTGATTCGACATATGAATTAACCCAGTGACCTCAAAGTTCACTTTAAAAAAATTATTTGTTTATTTTCAATATTACTAATCACATGTATCCTTAAGATCAAACCCCTGCATATTCTATAGATATACAAATATCCTACCTACCAAACCTCATTTGTATAAGATTACAAATGTGCTAAATCCCTATTTACCAGGGACGGGATTGCGTAACTATATAAAATGTCAAAGATGAGATTTATTACTAACGATATGTATGCCTACAATGCATATATCTTATTACTTTCTAAATATTTATCTACATAGGGAATAAAGATTCTATATTGTAACACCCTCCTTCAATTTGAGGTAAAATAAAATAATTCGAGAATTAATAAATCTCTAAATATAGAATTATTAAACGAGTTTAAATGTGAACAAAACTAATAAAGACACGTAACATCATACATACATCATACGCATAATAACAACATAAAATTTCAATCAAATACAGAATTTCAAAAAATAGATATATATATAGATCTAGATATAGATATCTATATAAATAGATATCTTGTTTTCCATTGGTTTAGGCTGGTGATAAAGGTCCTTGGACGGGTTAATATCCCGCATGACTGCCTCTACTATCTTTTTAATGCTTAGTCGCCTGTCTAAACCAACCCAGAGGTATCATTATCACGTAACTCAACTTGATAATGTTTCCATGAAATATGGTAATATTCATGCATTCTTCATCTGAATGCTCTCGCTGGAGGCTACAATGAGTTTAAAAGCTTATCAGTAAAAGCAGTGAGAATTGTTCTAACAACTTAGCTGGCTTGCAGTGAGATAAAAACACTAGTAATAATAATAATACTAATTGCATTTATTCTATGTGTTAAAATGATAACAATTATGTTGTTTGGAGCAAAATGTCTTATCTGCTGATGATGGCTGTGGACGGGGCTGGGGATGGGAGGAGATGAGCCCGTAGTGGTAACTGCACAACGTATTTTCGTCTCCGTCTTCTCTCCTGATCTCTTCGTCTGGTCGTGATGTGGATGTACACTATGTGACCATGTCATATCGTACACTCGCTAATCTTGCCAATGTCTTGGTGTGTAACTGTGTGGCTCCTACGATTAAAAAAGAAACCCGAAATAATGTGGTGAAATTATGAAATACTTTTTAGAAATCACAAGATTTTCGTTTTGGTTTTTGATTTTGAAGTTGGTGGAGAGAGAGACAAAGAGGAGAGTGGTGGTGTTAATGCCGGAGAACAATGCAAGATAATCGAAAAGGACAGCTGATATTAAATTTATTTTTTAGGCATGGAGACGAAATTATAGGCTTTGGTCAACCAGGGGAACGAGTCTGTCGGTATCATGACAAAATACCTCGTTCATATGACCGCAGGACAAAACACCTCCACCATAAGATAGTTTGGTTAAAATAACGCAGGACAAAAGACCTCAGGTATTATTATCGCAAGGGAAAAATATATTTTTCACTTTTCACCTCGATACATAACACCTCTTACTGATTGACCTCACCATATTATGACCTCCACATCTTAGAAAATACCTCAGTAGGAAATACCTCTAATTCTTTAGATAAGCATAATATAAAGCCATGCATATATTACGTACAATAAGTTATAATTATTCACGCATGCACGCGAAATATTTTAAAATCCGATGCTTTAACTATAATAAATTGGCAATAAAAGTAAAAATGGCCCTTTGATTCCGAAAGACACTCAAATAATCAACATCAAATTAAACCTTAAATAACACTTTAGCCATTGTTTTACCCAACTAGCATTAGAACTTATAACTTGCTTATAAACGTAATAAATTAAAAGTACATAATAATAACAATAATCAATTAATACGACCTACTATTAAATGAAAGTGATATAATTAAGATATATTTACATGATAAGATTTTGGAAACAATGAATTACTCGCGGTCAAATCCCAAGTCTTACAAAAATAATTAAAAGCTGTCAATTTATTACGAAATTAATTTTGGCGATAAACCTTATAATTATGTACTATGATTTGAAATAGCTCTTCTAGTAATAGTAGCATTGTAGTAAATAGTCAAATATATAAAAATGACAAAGTGCTTTGAGGCTTACAATATGACAGGTTTGATATTCCTCCGCACTATTTTTTCTTTGAAACTGAGATATAAATTTCAAGTATAAATTGTAGTATGATTAAATCAAAATCAATTTAATTTAATGTTCTAGGTCTGGTAAAGTATGCGCCAGTTGTAAATAAAATTTTACTATCTCTCTGCTTGAAATTAACATGGTAAGTCATGTACATCGTACGACTGTTTGTTTAAAATAGTAATAAATTTAAAAAACCTTGATTATATCTGGATATCATCCTTCCTTGATTTTACAATGCAAACTGAGTGAAAATTACATAATTTTCTCATTAATGCAGTGCAACCATGTAATAAGCATTTTATTAAGATTATTTTACTAGATAAAATTAAACACAGCCTGAATGAATTAACATTGGTTGCATGTATTATCTGATTATTCCTGCGTTTTGGCTCAACGGAAATTGTGGCGCGCTGCTAATTAAATTCAAACGTGCATTAAATTGTCCTAGGCCGCCTAGGCGTATCGCTCAGCCAAGGGATTTCTGACATGAACTTTCAACTTACAAACTTGCGGTCATATGCCGATGAGTTCATTATGACAGAGGTATTTTGTGAAGAGGTGTTATTTGTACGAGGTGAAATTATGTTAAGGTGTTTAGACCAGAGTTCATTCTGTGCAGAGGTGATTTAGCAATCGGTCTTTTAGGGGAGGTTTTATAGGGTGAGGTATTACGACGAAGGTTCTCTGGCATTAAGAGAGCAACCAGGTAAATCCCTGAACGGCCTCTCCTATTCCATTATTACAATTACACATAAATAGGAGAGAAGACAGAGGAGCTATTATCATGCCTCCACTTCTTCCAACGACGGAATTGCATTCCCAACATCCATCACATCTCGAGACTCGAGTCGAGTCAGACGGAGCAAAGGTAATAATATTTTTATATCCAAAATTCAAATGGACGAGGAATATGATGGGAGTCGTAGTGCAATGGCAACATTTTCCCATTTCAAATCCCACTCTCACAATCCAATTCCAACTTCCTCCGTCTTCCAGCTCATGATCATCATCATGAATCTTTAATCTCCTGCCCTCCTATTTTCTTCCCTTTTTTAATGCAACTCAAGATTATAGAGGATCCACAATCCACTCAGCCCAAAACACAAGTTGTATACGAAACTCATCCAAATAAAATACTTTATTAGTAGCTGTACTGCAGTAGTAGTAACTCAGGATTTGGATTCGAATTTGGATTTGGAGGGAAATGTAGACTTGAATTACACATTAGGATTATCTTACAAACTTCATTTCATCTTTGAATTTCCTATAGCTACGCATAATATGTCCATGTAATGATCAAGATCAAACTGAAAAACCGAGGCTTCCACTTCCACTGTGTAATCATCTGGGACTCAACTACAAAGATAGAGGGAAATTATATGCATAGGTCTTCCCAGTTTCCAGTCCCAGTTCCAGCGATATAGTTATAGTTGGAGAGGTGGATATACCTATAGCTACGCAGGTAATTACACACATGTACGGAGACACAACGTAGGTGTTCGAGTTCGAATTTCAAAGAAAATATCCATGTTTCGATTTCGGGATTTCGAGCCATGCATTGACGCAGGGCCGGACGAAGGAATTGATTTTAGGCAGCAATTTGTTTCCATACAAAAACCACCTTTTTGATTTTATTGGTGGTTTTCTTCGCTTAAGCAAAATTTTGTATTTACATGTTTTGGAAAAGTGCAAAATTTTCCATTTACATGTTTTGAGAAAAGTAAAAAATGTTTTATTTACATTTTTTTTTGAAATGTACAAAGAATTTAGTTACCATGTTTCTGAAAAGTCTCAATATTCTTTTTGCATATTTTTGAAAAATGCAAAATGTTCCATTTACATTTTTTTTTGAAAAAATTCAAGCAGCGGGGGCTCCCTGTGCTGGCCGCATTATCCGGCCCTGCATTGACGTATTGGGCAACTGAGCTGAAGTAATGAGAATATATAATAAAATATAATGCGAGGAATGGTAATAAAAACGTTTGTATAATTTCATTACGCTTCCAAATCCAAATCCAAATGCAACACTACCAATATTTTGTATTAGTGAGACGAGAGTGGTAAGTTGATAAATGTAGAGTTTACCCAGTGAGTCAAATGAATAAAAGGATGAAAAGAAAAACAAGAGGACTGTTGTTGGAAGTGAAATCGATCATCACATCACATCCACGGAATTGATTGCACGTCACGTCAAATTTGAATTTAAATTTGAATTAAGAGTCCCTATAGCACTTCCATATAGGTGCAGAGAGACAGAGCTGTGCTCATGTAATGAATAGTCACTCCTGACTTCGAGTGTGTAGTTTTCTACTTGGATGGTCCTCAACTTGTAATTACCAATGTTCAAGTTTTGTTCAAGTATTCAAACAAACTCCGAAAAACAAACACCTTATTATTATGAATGGGCTACACGACGAAAGATCGCAGACATAAGATCGCAGGGACACAAGATCGCAGACAAAAGATCGCAGACATAAGATCGCAGCCACTTGATCGCAGGGACACAAGATCGCAAGACAAAAGAGCGTAGCAGACGAAAGATCGCAGACAAAAGATCGCAAGACAGTAGAACGCAAGGACGAAATATCGCAGTAAAAAATGAGTGCAAGAAAGTTAGGCAGTACAGTTCAAAGACAATTGAGTACGTTTCCGATGTAAAATTTTAGTTAAGTCAACATTGCTCTTGGAAGTAATTGGTGGCCCTCAAAATGGTTGGTTAAAATTGATTGATATGTCTTAAATAAAAAAATATAAAAACGTTAACAAAATGTTTGCATTAAAGATGCCATTCAAAGTCGAAGTTGTGGGTAATTCCTCGAGAATGTCTAGTTCGTACATCAGGTAAATGGTATGTATCCACAATACAACGCATACGTATTGCGTTTTCAGCGTAACGGAGTCTCGAAGCCGGAGGACATTGAACTGCTGTAATACCAGCTTATACATTCGTATTAAAAAGTACCGTATTTCCTATTTTAGACAACAGGGTGTACTATTTAAATTCAGACCTCCCAGACCCGTGTACTAATAAAGGCCAGTGTATTATTACAGACCCGCGTACTGTAATAAAGTTCACTCAAACTCAAACTCATACCATATAAAACAATGTTAAATAGACCCATGGACTATTCAAACGCATACCTCTCAGACCCGTGCACAATTATGGACCCGGGGTCTAAAATAGGTAATACAGTACTAACTTCAGCAAGGTATGGGGTGGGTCTATAGGTTCTTATAATTATTTAATTGCTGACATATCAATTCATTTTAACCAAATATTTAACCAAATCATTTCAAATTTTTAAGGGCAACCAATTACTTACAAGAACAATGTTGACTTAACTGAAATATTAAGTCGGAAATGCACTCAATTGTCTTAGAACTCTACTGCCTAACTTCCTTGCACTCATTTTTCATTGCGATATTTCGTCCTTGCGCTCTACTGTCTTGCGATCTTTTGTCTGCGATCTTTCGTCTGCTACGCTCTTTTGTCGTGCGATCTTGTGTCCCTGCGATCAAGTGGCTGCGATCTTTTGTCTGTGATCTTCTGTTTTGTCCCCTTATGAAATATTATGAATGCAGACGGACGGGGGGAGGTTCCGAGAGGCGAGTGAGATGACTGCTCATACGACGGTGGAGGTGCAGTGAGGGGCAGAGATGGACGAGATTCCCATTGATATTCGAGTATCATTCTAATTTTTATGACTTCTCATCCACTCACCACCGACTTCGTCCTCTTCTCATACTCCATTTCTTCTCCTGCTTGCGATTAGTCAAAAAAAAATAATTCTCCTACAGTGAATAATTACTATGCACATTTATTTTTTTCAAAACAATTTTTAATCGCCACACAATTGGAATTATTGGAAGTGACTTTGGAGTTGGAGGAGCTGGACGCTTATTATTTTATTTTATTTCTCTCCTCTTAAAATTCTGTTCGTTCTCTCATTGAATTTTATCTTCTCTGGAGGTTTTTGTTTTCTCAGAGTCAGAGTCTTCTCGTTAGGTTTTTAGTCCAATGAATTTCGATTCAGGTAATGCTATAGGTATAGGTATAGGTAGGAGTGCTATGCTTTCTTATATGATTTCATTATACCGCACCGTGTTTTCTGACTGTGCCCCAGTCCCAAGTTCAGGGCCGGGTGAAGGAATTGGTTTTAGGCAGCAGTTTGTTTCTATACAAAAACCATTAATTTGAATTTATTTAAGGTCTTCTTTGGTAAAGCAAAATGTTGCATTTACATGTTTTAGAAAAGTTCAAAATGTTCGATTTACTTGATTCTGAAAAGTGCAAAATGTTATATTTACATGCTTTGAGAAAAGTGGAAAATATTGTATTTCCATGTTTTTGAAATATGCAAACAATTTTAATTGCATGTTTTTGAAAAGTCAAAATGTTCTGTTTACATATTTTTGAAAAATGCAGAATATTCCATTTACTTGTTTTTTTGAAAATTCAGGCAGGCACTTTGTCCGACCCTGTCCAATTTGGGACCAACTGCACTTCCATTTTGGTAGTAAAAATGTGCATTTTGTAACAAAAGATTTGTGTAGCAAATTGTTAATTATTGCATTAATTAAAAGTTGCAGATTTTTTAAAATCAATTTTTGTTGTACTATTTAAGAAATTAATTTTTCTAAATTAATTTTAATCAAGTTTCAAATTTATAGAGATATCGATACGATATTTTAAAGAGAGGCAGGCATCTCATCTGTTTTGTTAGCATGCCATTGAATTTGCATGGGCCTCACGATCAGATTCAGATCCTCCTGTCAAGTTGGAAGTAGCCGTCCGTTGGATCCTTTTGGATGTGGAGAGAAGACCGTTGTATTGTGCCGAATGGAGAGTTGGTTCAAGTGGAGAGAGGAGAGAGGCGAAAATTGTCACAGAAGAAACATGGAAGAAACATGGACTGAGACTGAGAATGTTTGTGTACAACTTTTATTTTATAGCTGAGAGTCTAGAACATTAATCGTTTTCGTTGTTATGGAGGATGAGGAGACTCATAATCAAACAAATAGGCCGCATAATGCCAATGCCAGTGCGAGTGTAATAAGCTACGGAGCTGCAGCTGAACAGATGGGATTGGGCAGGTACATACTAAACGCGTCCGCATAAAAATGCACAAATAAAGTTGTACCTCCACCAGCACCAAACCAATAACTTACCTCCACATTAAATTACACCATTCGAATTCCAACTCTCCGTTTAGCTTGGCGTGTACAGTACAGGAGGATGGATCACCGACACCGAGCGACCTGTGCACTTAATCAGAGACAGAATCTGCATAATAATCTCCTTCTGGGCCTCACAAGTCCACTTTCTGCCCCATCCCCTATACCTTGTACTAAAACTGTACCAGTACATGTTCCTCGCTCAACGCACAAATATCTGTGAGAGCCCAAAATTTGTATGTGAGCAATACATAAATAAAAACTTGAAAGAATCTTACAAGAGGATCCGGCACCAGGGCCGGAGCCGGATAATGTGGCCAGCGCAGGCAGCCACCGCTGCTTGAATTTTCAAAAAACGTGTAAACGGAACATTTTGCACTTTTTTAAAATATGTAAAAAGAATATTGAGACTTTTCAAAAAGTTGCAAATAAACATTTTTACACATTTCAAAAACATGGAAATAAAACATTTACAACTTTTCTCAAAACATGTACTTAAATAGAACATTGAGCACTTTTCTGAATCAAGTAAAAAGAACATTTTGCACTTTTCTAAAACATGCAAATACAACATTTTGCTTTGCTAAAGAAAACCATCAATAAAATCGAAATTGTGGTTTTTGCATGGAAACAAATTGCTCCCTAAAAGAAATTCCTTCGTCCGGCCTTGTCCTGCACCGGCACCTGCACCGGGACCGGTTTCACCTTTTGTCCATTCGTTATAATGTCATACGGATTAATGATGAATTTGTCATAATTCGAATTTTACAATTTTGCTTTATTGCAATTAATTTCATTGGATTTCAGTTGGTCATCCATTAATCCATGGCTGCCCGATGAATAGTTCGACTACATTTATGACGATTCCCATTGACCATTCAATCTAGATAATTATCCCGGTCTTTCCAGTAATAATGCGAAATGGAATATGCAAAGTACCTAGAAAAATCATCGCAATCCAAATAAGACATAATTTTAATATGGAATGGATTGGCTATAATTTTTTGCGCCCTCCTTGGAAATGAATGATAAATGATGATGATGATGATAATAATTGATGACAGTGGCCAGTGGACTGTGAAAGGAGAGCGGAGTCGAATGTGCGAGTAAATGATTTTATTTCAGCTGATTTTCTTCATCGATATTGATATTTCAAAAGATTATTTGCCATAACCGCCTTTATTTTATCGATATCGGTCGGACTACGAGCGAGTAAGGGATTGTCTTGGTTTTTATATTGTGCTAGTTCAATTCATAATGCACATGTACACAGGCTTATTTACAAAACAATCTACAAGTAAAAGCTACACTATACTATAGGCTATACTATACTATGACTATAATACTACCCCCAAATAATTTTTGCGTAGCCAACTGTTCCGTCGTTATATTTGTACTGTGTAGTTGGTAGAAAGTAGAAGTGGTTGTGAGACTATGTCTCGGCTGCAGGCCAATCGGCGGTAAGGGGGGCCAATAGGCGGTGAATTACGATATAGACCAATGAGCGGTAGGCCTCTTGGACCAATAAGCGGTAGGATCAATTGGCGGTACGGTACTTCTGATTGTACTTTTTGTATTATTTTTATTAAATTTAAAAAAAATTGTTGGAGTAAAGAAAAAAATTAAGTCAGTAAAAGTAAGTAAAATAAAATATTGTTTCACAAGTGGTTGGCGGCTGGCATTAGTGGGTCGGCCTCGCTTTCTTTGGACGTTGATTCGCACAGCTTTAGCTGCAAGTGGAAATTCGATTATCTTGTTCTTAACTGCAAGCCCAAACTTATGTTTACAACAATAGATAAATCTTGCAATAAAGTCTTGTTGTTGTAGCTCTTCTTCCATTTTTCTGCAATACTCTTTTCCGCTTCTTGTATGGATTCAAAGGATTTAACAAATTGCCACTTATTAACTACTCTCTTTTTTTCCATCCCACTACTTCTACAAGCTTGAGTAGACATGTTGATGCCAGAGGCCACAGTAGTTGAATGGAAAAATAACAAACTTCAAAACTTCAACAGTTCGAGTTGATATTCAAATTATTATTGATTTTTATTTATGGAAATGCTATGAGGCTGCAAATTATTGCTTTACGTTGGTTACATGGCTTAAATGTGGGAATATTAAAAAAAAATTACAACCGCCAATAGTCCTAAAATAATTCCTTTCAGAATTAATTTATTCACCTTACCGCCATATATTTTGTGAGTAATTAACCGCCAATTGTTGATCCCGTACCGCCAATTGGATTTATGAGACCGCTAATTGCCTTTAGGCCCTATGTCTCTACCGTCTATCCAAGTTACATACGAGGAGCGAGTGTCTATTTACAATATCTATCTTACCATGAATAAACCAACAATTAATTTTCCTTGCTTGTCTAACGATAAATATCTCGATTACAATCCAGACTGTTGAATGACAAGTGAAGCACATAAACTTATAATTGAGTACACTATTTGCATTTTAACTACAGGTATAATTATTATTATTACGAATTAATATTATCCTTAGTACCTCCACTTATTTCCATGTCCATACTGCTGAGTCCTAGTCCATCCAGCTGAGTGAGTTCATCTCTGTGGAAGTATGTATATGCCTAATAGCCACAATGCTGAGCTACACAGGTAGGTAGGTATAGGTCCTTCCACCTTTTTCTGTACAGCGTCCATCTCCATATGTACGCACACCTCCACTCACTCGCCCATAAATAAATCCTCGGCAAGAGCAGCAGACTGCAGACGAGGAGAGTAAAACATTTTGGAAATGGATTTAAAAAATCTACAAAAATTAATTAAGGTTCATCTATAACTTTTTAACGTCATTTTAAGTGCGAAGCTCACACACTCACAATCAAGCTAAAGTTAGTGCTGTGGTGCTGTCGGGGGAGAGATACAGATTAGATTGGTCCGAGTGTATTGGCTGTTAATTCCTGCACAGTTCTTCCTTTCCACATGTCATGCATACGCGCTCGTTCAAGTCGCTCCCTTTATTTGTTTCTCTATTCTATTTACAGAGCCTCAATAAATAATTATCGTCCAATTCAATCCATCCCCACGCTCAAGGAAGGAACAATGGAGCCGAGACGAGAGGTTATGTACAAAGTAGGAATTATGAAGGTAGGAAAGTACACAGTGGGTACCTCGTCGCACTCTCGCAAAAGATGCTCTTAATTATGTATTCCTCGCCTATAGGCACCTGCTTCAGTCACAATGGCATCAAGAGAAAATCATGAGAAATGTCAAAGTTGGTGGAGTGCTGATGGCCATTGTTGAAAATAGTATTTTTTGTACTTGCCCAGCGCGGTTGAGCAGGTAGGAGACGGGAGACGGTGGGGAAGGTGAGCGAAGAACTAAGGGAAAAGTACGAAAACAAACCAATTTGGACGTCAGTCAGTTTCAGTTTATTAAAGTTGGTCAAGATGCGGGAAGTAATGATGAGGAAGTTGGGAGATGACACGGTGAAATGCATGTAAAAATATCTGAGTCATAAAGTGACATAACAAGTTGACAAGAGTGACAATTGACGAGTTGACTTTGACTTTGGGAATTAGAAAAAGTAGTTGCCCAGAGCGCGGCCGGTCAAAGGGGGCTGTAGTTTGG
>CATKUY010000309.1:0-19688 GCA_949802685.1 Dicyrtomina minuta
GATTTTGTTTCGTTGAGCCTGTATGGAAAGGAAAGCATAGTGGGAATTTCATATTATTGCATGTCATAAATTAAGCCTTAAATAGGTCATGGTACACAATGCTTAAGTATGTTAGTCTAAGAATTAAACAAGCCTTGCAAAAAGGAAATATCGAAGAGAATGGTGTAATATAAATAGAATTCAGTTTTGTTATGAAGGGTAAAGGGGCACAGGGGGGTCAGGAGGGTTTATTTCACTTCAAAACATCTGTAGTAGAATTTTCTGCTCCTTAGGGCTTCGTCCCAAAAGTTAAAAAGTTGTTCAAAACCGTTTGCATCTGGGTAGCAGTTAAAGATTTTAAGTATGAGGTTTTCCCTTGTCGGTCTGGCTTCGCTAAGTGTTTTGAGGAATTTTGTTCTAGGTGATCTGTAATGCAAAAATCTTTTCTACCTGCAGCTTCCAATTGTAGCGGAAATCGGTGGCTTTGATTGTCATTATTTCCTCGTAGCAGCTCCTGGTGATGCTGCTTTCTTTTGCATTGAGGATCTTTTTAAGAAATCTGAGCATTGCTTTAAATAACTGCAGTTTAATGTTAAGCATTTCCGTCTCAAGTCGGAGGTAGTACCCTGGTGTTGAATTCAATGAGCCAGTGAAACGTCGTAAAAACATAGTTTGAAAATACTCAAGTTCATCAACATAGCGAAGTCCCCAAAAATAAAACAAAGTTACTTCAATTTTGTAAGCTTGTATTAGATATTCGAAATTTTGCAGCTTTTTTAGTTTCATAAATAATACATGTATTAGCAAAATCTTTAAAAGGTATATCACAAACGTTTTGACTAAAACTAGTTGTTTCAAAAGAAGGTGTTAATACGGATAAAACCAGTAAGAAATGCTATTTCATTATTTAATTTTGTTAATTTAAGACCTCCAATAACATATTCTTCATATTGTTGTATGCGTATAGCTTCCGGTAATACTACTTGTTTGTTTTCTAGAAGTCTAATATTTTGATTTTTTTTATTACTTCTGTATTAATTTGACTATTTAAATCTGCAAATAATGAATCTTTTGATGCAATTTCAGCTTGTTTATTACTTTCTATTAAATTAATAATTCCTATATTTTCTTCTTTTAGTTTTCTTTCACTTTCAGTTATTTCTGTATATATTCTATTATTGATATTACTATTTTCTTAAATAAGATTGGTAATTAGAGCAAGGTTTGTTTTTACTGCAGTAGTAGTACTGCAGCATGTTTTTATTAGCTAAGTTATCTTTTAATTCATTTATCTCATTAGTTAATTTTCTTATTTCAACATCATTACTTTGTATTTTGTTCAATATATTTAAAGTATTTGATGTTATTTCATTAGTCGTTTTTCTAATAAATCCAAATTTTGAAATCATTCATTATAAAATGTTTATTTCAAATAAATAATAGTACTGCAGTAAAAACAAACCTTGCTCTAATTACCAATCTTATTCAAGAAGATAGTAATATCAATAATAGGATACATACAGAAATAACTGAAAGTGAAAGAAAACTAAAAGAAGAAAATATAAGAATTATTAATTTAATAGAAAGTAATAAACGAGCTGGAATTGCATCAAAAGATTCATTATTTGCAGATTTAAATAGTCAAATTAATACAGAAGTAATAAAAAAAATCAAAATATTAGACTTCTAGAAAACAAACTAGTAGTATTACCGGAAGCTATACGCATACAACAATATGAAGAATATGTTATTAGAGGTCTATAAATTAACCAAATTAAATCGTAAAATAGCATTTTTAACTGGTTTTATCCGTATTAATACACCCTCTTTTGAAACAACAAGTTTTAGTCAAAACGTTTGTAATATACCTCTTAAAGATTTTGCTAATACATGTATTAATTATTAAACTAAAATAGCTGCAATATTTCGAATATCTAATACAAGCTTACAAATTGAAGTAACTGATTATATACCTGGTATAATATATTGGTTTAACAGTATTCTTCAATAATATACACCTATTTTTCCATTTTGTCAAACACAATTCATCGTTATCGTTTGTTATTGTTCTTTATCGTTCATTAGCGTTAGCGTTCGTTATCGTTCGTTATCGTTCGTTATCGTTCATTAGCGTTCGTTATCGTTCGTTATCGTTCGTTATCGTTCGTTATCGTTCGTTATCGTTCGTTATCGTTCGTTAGCGTTGGCGTTAGCGTTCGTTATCGTTTGTTATCGTTTATTAACGTTCATTAGCGTTGTAATGTTTATAAATATTATTTTTTTCAAATGTATTTTAATATAAATGGGTTTATGTATTACACATTTATGCCTCAACAGTAGATGTACTATTGTTTTAGAAGATATCAGTACTAAATTAACAAATATTGAAAATGTAAATGCTTTACAAGATCAAAAATTCAAAATCTTGGAAAATCAACTAAATAGGTTAGAATCACGACTTAATATGCTTTTAATGAAAAATAAAGATGATAATAGATGAATAATGAAACAATATTTGTTTGGAATAAAAATCCAAAATTTAACGATAATAATCTATTTCCTAATATATTTAGGTCTTTAGTAATTGGTGAAAGTAATTGCGGGAAGAGCTGTCTAGCTATCAAATGTTTGTTACAGAAAGGAATATTAGACTATAATAATCTAATTTTAGTAGAAAACAGCCTCCAACAGGATACTTATCAAATAATAATTAAAGCATTTGAAATTAATCTTTCAAAAAACCATGTAATTGCGTTATTTGAGAATAAAAACCAAATACAAAAAGACGGTATTTGTGAATTAAAACTAATAGAAAAAGTAGGTAAAGGATTGAAAACAAATCATGAAAATAATATAAATATAGCAATACATAACACTGAAGATGCTATACCAGACCCTAAAAAGATTGATTGGAAATTAAAAACTATTATAGTTTTTGATGATGTAATGAATCGTAAAAATCAGGATATAATGAAAAGTTATTTCACAAGAGGAAGACATAATAATATTTGTGTATTTTATCAAAGTCAATCGTATTTTGAATTAGATCGAAGGTCTATTCGTATGAATTCAAACTTTTTAATTTTATTCCGTTTATATAATAAGGATATACAAAACTTACATAGTGATAAAATTGCTGTAGATATGGATTTAAAAAAATTTATGTTATTTTGTCAACAAGGCTGGAAAAAAGATTATTCCTTTATAACTATTGATTTTACAGCAAATGCTAGTAAAACGCGATACAGACATAACCTAGATAAGTTTTATATTCCTAGTAAATATCTTACACACAATTAATTGGTTAATTTCCCCTAAAAATATCCACACATACTTTACCCTAAATTTTAAATTTTACTTCCAAATTTATTTCTTATAAAATGAAAATGGAAAATTGCAACGCTTCACTTAAGAATTACGTCAAATTGGATGAGTTGCAAATCGGTGAGAAATATCCTATTTTAGATTGTGAAATAGTACATTCTATTACATTTAAAGTAGATCAAGTTAAACTGTATAAATATTGATGCTAAAAATAGTAAAAACGTTTATTTGCCAGCTTGTTGTATTAAAATGCTTATGCAACCATTAGAAAATAATGTTGGCAGATGTTTAAAGTATATTGGTCTAAAACCCAGTAAAATGTATCAATATGACGATATTAATATTACTAATACTAATGATCTAATTCTTTTAAATAATTAAAAAAAACATAATATTTTAAATATTACTATATTATTAATCATGCTAAAACTTGTTTTTATTTTGAAATTGGGCGTCCAACATTTACTTAATAATTTTATTTTTATAAAATGACTGAATATATAAAATGTAAATTTTGTGAAAAGCAAATATCAAAGAAAAATTGAAGTCATCACCTTAAATCTAAAGCACATTTAGATGTAATAGAAAAAGGTGCTGCTAAACTTGAATGTGAGATATGCAATGTTAAAGTGGTGAATATAGATAAACATTTACTAACTAAAACTCATATTGGAAATGAAAAAATGGCAAAAACACCTACTAAAAAAGAAAAAACAAAATATTGTACTGATTGTAATAAGTTTTATCCTATAAAATCATGGAATAAGCATATAAAATCTAAAAAACATTTGGGTGAAGAAACGATAACAAATAAAAGATTAAAGTATGATATTCTATTTGAAAATGATGCATTTAAACTGTATCAATCTAAAGAAGCTTTGGAAGGTTCGTTTCTAACATTGAGCTTAGAATTCAAAAACGAAACAAAAATGATAGGAATAGATGATACAGATGTATTATATAAAATTTATAATATTCTTAAAGAAAATCTAATAAAAAACAATTAAAATTGCAATTAGTTTTGAATAGTACTTTTAGAATATTTATACCTTCAACAGGAGAAAATGTATATTAAGATATGACCTATTCTTCTAATTATCAAACAATATTAAAAAAAAGATATTAATTCAAGTATTGCTAAATGTTTTATTAAACTTCGAAATAATGTTGAGGAGAAAGACAATAAGGAAGCCTATTATTACCTTAATAAGATCAATAAAATTAATTTTAAACCAAGGGAATATAAAACTTTAAAAGGGCCATCTTATATAGAATTACCAAGATAAATATCTAACAGAAACGCGTGCATCAATATTAAAAATGAGAACTAAAAGTGTTTTAAATATTGTATTGAAGAATTTCGATCTAAGTTTAATTTACCTTCACAATTATTGGAAGAAATTAGATTATATGCTCTTAGAGGATCCATCCAGATTTATAATCATCATATAAATAATTATTAGTGATAAATACTAATATTTTCGTTAATCACATATTATTACTATAAAATGTTGTGTATTGTATACTGAGTCGTAAGGCTATTGTAGTTGTACAACAGTGACTGAATAAAGTTTGTATATATATATACCATAAACATCAAAATAAAATTATAACAAATCCTCAAAGAGTTTCAAATTATATCAAATCTGATTGGAATAATGACTTTAACTTTGGTGGTATAGAATTTCCTGTAACTCTAGATGGTATACAAAAGTTTAGAAAACAAAACGATTTATCAATAAATCTTTATATTTTAGAAGGTGAAAGGGTTATAATTTATGATACCTGTTCACATGAAACTAGGAATGAAAACCATGTTAACTTGCTTTTACTAACTAATAAAGATGGTAACAATCATTACATATATATTAAAGATTTATCAAGACTAGTTAGAAAACAGCTAACATCTCACACGGAAAACACTTGTTTTTATTACACCCATAATGATGAAGCAATAAAATCACATTATTTAGCATGTGATAATTATTTTAAAAGTTGTAGAGCAATCCCTTTAATGCCAAAAAACGATGGAAAAGCTAATATTTTAAAATTCAAACACTTTTATAGAATGGTAAAAGTACCAATAGTTTATTATGCTGATCTGGAATCTGTATTGAAAAAATTAGATTTTGTTGATAAAAACAGTACTAAATGTAATAAAAACATTAAACATGAAACTTGTGCTTATGCTTTTACTACTGTTAGTCAAAATAATATTTATAATACATTTAAAAAGTATACGGGATGTAGTGAGAAAGATACAATTACTAAATTTATAGAAGTTTTTTGTCAGGAAGGTTATAAATTAGATGAAATATTTAGGGAAACGTTAGACAAATTTAAATTACCTAGATTATCTAATGATCAAGAACACATATGTCGTAATAGTATTGTGTGTCATTTTTGTAATAACATTTTCATTGATGATGAATTAAATTATAAAGTTAGAGATCATTGTCATATTACTGGGGAATTTAGAGGTGCAGCTCATAATTCATGTAATTTAAATGTTAGAACGTCGTTACATGTACCAGTTTTCTTTTATAATGGTATGAATTATGATTTTAAATTTTTTTTAAGGCAACTTCATAAGATGATAAATAAAAACGAAACAGTATGTAGTGAATTAAAAATTGTACCTCAAACCGAAGAAAAATATTATTCTATAACTGTTCGTATACCTGATACCAAAATTACATTTACATTTAAAGATTCATTAAAATTTTTACCTGCATCATTAGATGGGCTAGCATCTAACTTGAAAAAGGGTGATATCAAGAATTTTAAGAATTTGCTAGATTATTTCAAAGATGAACCAGTTGAAATTCAAGAGTTATTAACACAAAAAGGAGTGTTTCCTTATTCATATTTAGACTCTTTTAATAAACTTCAAGACAATAAATATCCTAGTTATGAGGAGTTTCATGATGACTCAAAAGATAAAAATATTTCAAAAAAGGAATATAAAATATGTGAAAAGCTATGGAATTATTTCAAAAATAAAGCTAATAATGAATATATATTCAAAGATTATATGGAAATGTATTTAACATGTGATGTTTTAATATTAGCTGATAGCTTTGAATCATTCAGAGATTTATCTTTACATCATTATAAATTAGATCCTGCACATTATATTACAACTCCTGGATTTTCTTGGAGTGCTATGTTGAAAATGACTGGAGTGGAAATAGAACTTTTAACAGATCTAGATATGCTTTTAATGTTTCAAGAAGGAATAAGAGGTGGGTTATCAGGTATAATGAATAGGGATGTGGAAGCTAATAATAAAGATATAAGTAATTATGATCCTACTAAAGAATCATCATATCTGGCCCCTGTTGATGCTAATAACTTATATGGTGATGCTATGTCATTTAAGTTACCGATTAATGGGTTTAAATGGTGTATGGAAGATGAAATTAATAGTTTATATAACAATATAACAACATTAGACATTGATAGTGATATTGGATATACATTTAAAGTAGATTTAGAATAAACTAAAAAATTGCATGATTCACATAATAATTATCCATTTTTCCCTATGCATAAAACAGTACAAGATACTGAATTATCTGAGTATCAACATAGATTGAAAAAAAATAAAAAGTATACAGGATCTAAAAAATTAATAGCTAGTTTAGAGGATAAAAAAGGATTGGTAAGTGATTATAGAACTTTACAACAAGCTTTACAACATTATTACTAACAAAAATTCATAGTGCGATTAAATATAATCATAGTGCCTAGTTAGAACCATATATTGATGGAAATACAAAATTAAGGCAAAAAGCTACATCTGATTTTGCAAAGGATTCCTTTAAGCTCATGAATAATTCAGTATTTGGTAAAACAATAGAAAATATTCTAAAAAGACAAGATATCAAATTTTGTACTAGTAAGGAAAAAGCTTTAAAATATGTTAGTTAAATTAATTTTAATCTTAAAACAATATTTAGTAAAGATTTAGTAGCTCTACATATGAATAAAATGAGTATATTATTCAATAAACCAATATTTGTAGGATTCTGTGTTTTAGAAATGTCAAAATACAGGATGTATAAATATGTGTATGAGCATTTAAAACCTAAGTGGGGTGATAGCGTAGAAATAATTCAAACCGATACTGATGGACTTATGCTTCATATAAAAACCAATAATTTTTATGAAGACATAAGGAATGATATTGAATTATGGTATGATACTAGTGATTTGGAAGTAAATAATATTTTCAGCTTACCCATTATGAACAAGAAGAAATTAGGTTGTTTAAAAATAGAAACTAATGAAAACAGTATTACTGAGTTTGTTGGATTAAGATCTAAAATGTTTTCATATTCTATCAAATGTAGTGATAAATTAGTAATTAAGAAACAGGGTAAAGGAATTAAAGATAAAGTAAATTTCAATCAAATTAGATCAGATAAATTAGATATGTTTACTTTTAATCAATCAAAGGTTATAATAGCTGCTTTTGATGATAAAAGGTATAATTTAGATGATGGAAAAACTACGTTAGCACATGGGAATTATAGAATTCAATAGATCAAAATCATTAAAATACATCAATTACGTTAGTTATACCTATAAAATCAAAGTTGTAGTCGTAGTCGTGGTCGTAGTTGTGTCCGAGGTGGATATGTGGTTTTTTTTTAATTCCTGAAATTCCTGAAAATAGTCTTGTTTTTTATGAAAAATAGAGATAAATCAATAATTTAATATGATTTTATGCTACTTTTCAAAAATGAGGTCGTAGGTCGTAGGTGTGCCAGAACATACATTTCTACACTACTGATATCTGCAATAGCATAGACAATAATTTGTGATACGCGGTTCTTAATAGTTTACCTTAGGAAAGTGTATGCCTAAGCGTTTTAGTACACTCAATCACCGCTACCCCAACTCTAAAACAACTATTTTAACCATACATATTTTTAATTATAATTATTTCATTTTTAGGAGATATTTATACGCATATCCCGCACTTTATTATTATGGATTTTACTGCAGGTTTTTGAAAATCAGAATTATGAACGGGCTGAGTTTACGGATTGAGAAGATTTCTTCGTAACTCATGACTAAGCCCTGGATGATATATTATGATATGCACCGCTTTTTGAATGAATTATGCAACACAGAAAATAGAGCACATGATTATAAACATAAGATTTTCTAGGAGGTAGACGTGTATTTGTTTGCTCTTGAGCGACATCAAGTTTCGCCTTGTGTAGGAATTTTCAGTGAGATTTAGTGAGAGTTGCTTGTTGCAATGTTTTAAATATTTTACTTGATTTTAAATATTTGAATTAAGTAGGAGGAGCATACAAAATTTTATCTTAAAATTGTATCTAAGAATAAAGTAATTGTTTTTTTATATAAAATATTTTTTATTGAAAAACTTCAATAAAATAAAATAATGCTACAAAAGAAACAAGTTGAACTGCAACCAAAGCAATTCCCGTTTTGTGATAAAATGTACAAAGGACTGTAGCGTCACATTTTCTGTGCTCATCCTGAGCAAATTCGCAAAGCTATTGTTGCTACATATGATCCACCCTCTCAACCATTGAACAAACCTGATGTTGTTTATTCAACCTTAGAAGAAACTGCTGCAAGACAAAAGATAAAAGCTGAAATGGCACGATATGCAGAAGTATTGGAATCCATGTTAAGTAAGATGCCGGAGCCTAACGAATTTTCTAATGTGGTAGATGACTTTTCCGCTTTTCTAATTTCTGCAATAGAGATATTGTCTGGACCTAAACATTCACATTTGTAGAAGCACGTAAGAGAAAAATCTCTTTTGTTCAGAATGACCAAACTTTTATTTCCTCTCAAAATCCACAGAAGTCATTACAGCGAGATACACAACGATGGAAAGCGCAGTATAATTTTGAAGTCCTTTAACATTTGTTTTATCATTAAAGAAAGAAAGCAGTTAGAATTTTAATGAGTTCTTTTGGATCAGAAAGCTGCACCATCTCTTTAGAAACTCTTCACGCTTCCTATCAGGACAGATGGGGGTTTCCTAATGATTGTGTTCTTGAAGATTATAGTCCTAAAATTGAGTTGTTGGAACAGGAGGTACTAGACAATGGTTACTCATCAATTATTACTTCAGAAGAAATTGAAGCATCTTTACGGGGCATAAATTCAGCTAGTGGGGTGGATGGCGTTTCTATCCGTTTAATTAAAAAATTGAAAAAGATTGTTTTGTTTTCATATCATTGATTGCCACTATTATGTAAAAGTGAAACCTAGTGCTCTCTAGTTTCATGAAAGCTCGGACCATCCTTATTCTAAATAATACAGAAAAAAAGAGGAGATTGGAAGTTTGCGACCCATTTCAATTTGCTCCATTTTGCGAAGAATAGTTAAACGAGTATTAGATAGAAGACTTGATGAGTATGTTTTGCTGAATGAAAATCCGGTGGGGTTTTTTAATCATCCAGGTACGCACATTAATACTTCTATTGTTAATGGGTGCTTAGCTAAAGCCAAGCAACAAAAACTCTTCCTTGATGTAAGAAAAGCGTTTGAAGAATTTTTGCATAACCACATTCAAATTAAACTTGAACATACTGCTATTCCTTCAACTCAACGTGACTTGACAGTATCTTTGATGACAGAGAACACTTCCCAGATACAAACACAATGTGGACTGTCCAAGCCAATTTTAGTTCAACGTAGCGTCTTTCAAGGGTCACCACTGTCACCTCGTCTTTTCAATGTCTCTATTGACCATGTACTAAAAGAATTGACTGAGCATGAGGTGTTGGAAAAGTATAGGTTCCCTATTCATCCTGATGTTCCTAAGATATCAGCTAGAGGGTTTGCAGATGATGTTGCTTTATTTTCTCACTCAATTAAAGCTGCCAAGGAGCTTACTCGAATTGCCATTCATAATTTTTGAAAAGTTGGGCATGAAATAAATTTTGAAAAGTCCAAGATAATAAATATTCGGAAAGGCAAATTATGTAAAGAGTCACTAGTACTAGATGAAAATTTTCAGATTAGTGCGATTCAAAATGGTGAGCGTATTAGATATCTTGGAGTGAACTTTACTGATGAAATTATTTTTGACCCAGACAAAGTGATCAAAAGTTTTGGAAAAGACTTGCAAAACCTTGTTGGTACGCCCATGCTATATACAAATCAGAAGTTAAAAATTATTAAACAATATCTTTGGCCAACTTTGATTTACCCATTGCAAACTGCCCCGTTGAACAAGTTGTCTTCTAAATTTCTGCTGGATCTGGACAAAATGGTAGTTCTGTTCTGTTGAAGAGATAATTGGACTTCCTGCCGAAACTCCGGACGCTATGTTGTACACCACAAAAATACATCGTGGTCTCCAAATTGTTCTTGCAACATAGGAAGCATTTATCCAGCAGTATAATATTTGTGAATCTCTTCTTTCGTCAAAAGATAAATATATACTGTATGTGGAGGACAAAATGAAACAGTACATAAAGGCTTTGAAGTTGGATGAAAATGAAATTGAGGAAATTGTTACTGCTCGTCCTAAAACTAAACCTGGCCAAATATTAAGAAACAAATTTGCGGGACCAGGAATATGATAAATGGTGCAAAGTACCCCAAAAGGGTATGGGGTCAAAGTCTTTCAAGACTATCCAACTGGAAAACGTATTATTATGGATAAAGTAGGCCTCACAACTTCTGAATGGGTGTCAATTTTAAAAATGTCTTCTAATGTGTATCCGGTTATTATTTTATTATTAAATGACAGGGGTTCGGTCCCAAAGAGACCAACGCCGCCGAGGCCTTTATCCGGTTAAGTCAATTCCAGGTCGCTGTCTTTGTGAACCTTGTTGCTGTTATTGTAACAAGAGAGAAACCCTTAGTCATTTCCTTGGTAGCTGTCCTAGAGGTGACTTTATGCGAAACACAAGACATCATGAAATTCGGCCTATTACTGCGAGAAATTTACGCAAAGTTTTTTCTGGAGCACAACGTTTTTGGAAAGTTCATGAGGAGGTGACCTGTACAGATACTAGTCAACGAGTTGACATTTTATGTTATGATGAGCCGTCTTAAGTTGGTTACATTATAGATCCAACAGTGAGAAAAATGAAGACCAAGCTAAAGAAGTAAATCTGAAGAAGCAAACGATATATAATCCGTGCATTCCATATTTTATGAAGCAGTATGGATTGGAGAAAATGGAAGATGTAGGACTGTTTGTAGGTGCCAGGGGTACTATCACTAAGTTTTTTTAAGATTTCCAAAAATCTTTCATATTGCCACATTCTATGGTTAAAGAAGTTGTTTTGGCTGCTGTCCGAGGATCAAATAGGATTGCACATTATCATTTGTATGCATCATTTCATCTTAGAATTTTTTCCCCTTGATGTATTCTATGACATTGTTCATTCATTTGTAAATACTTTTTGCAAAACAATGTATGTTTGTTACTGTGTCGTTTCGGCAAGTACGATTGTGTACCAGTGTAAATAAAAATTTTACGTTCTCTGTGATGATGCTTTTATGGGTAGGGAGAGCGATGCATTTCCCAACTAAAACTATATAAATCTAAATGCACTTCATAATTTTATTAAATAGTATAGAATAAATGCGAATATTATTAAGGGATGCAATCACAAATACATACATACAATTACTTATTAAACGATACTTTTTAAAGGGACTTAGCTAACCTATATTTATTAAATTATACATATATAGGGTAGGGTCGGGTAACTGTGGTAGGTCCTATAACTGTGGTAGTGACAGTTTTCACCAGGAAAACATCAGAACTGACAGTAAAAGAATACCTTGCATCGAAGAACAGGATTCGCTCTTCTATGCAAGAAATTTCTTTACTGCCGCCAGTTCTGATGTTTTCCTGGTGAAAATTGTCGCTACCACAGTTACCCGACCCTACCCTACTTTTTACGGGCTTTAAAGCTAACTGAAAACAAAATAAAACTGGCCTCTTAGCAATCAAAATTGATACTTTTAACAGAGCCTCTTTGGGCAAACGAAAATTATACTTTAACTGAGCCACTTCAAACGCCCGAAGTGAGTAGGCGCAGTTTGCATATAAGCCGTAAACAGGCAATATTTGCAGGCTGACAGAGAAAAGGATGCACCTCAAAATACAATATAAAAAATTATATATGCTAATATAATATTATAAATGTTTTTTAAATGTATTCTTTAGCGAGCGGACAGAGAGAGAGAGACAAAAATTCCCTATTCGAAGTAATGGAAGAATCGCAAAGTGAGCTTTGTGGAGCTGCAGTTGTGCCTATGAAGTATGTGCAGCGTACATACTTCTGCCACAAGGCTACGGGCCCCTTTTTCAGAATTTAAGCTATTAAATGGAGACGGATGCTGTACAATGTACAGAGAAGTAAGATGTAAAAGATGCTCTACAAAGTAGAGAGGAGAGAGATGTTCTTTGCATGGAGAACAGAATATTTTATTTTGTTCTTCATGAAAAGACAGTTCGATTTGTACGCTTGGCCAGAGAAGTCTCCCATCGTAAAACGTTTCCAGTTCAAGAACCCAAGAAGGAACTGCCGCCACGAGCAAGAAAACGAGAAAGCCACGAGCTCACGTTTATGGAATCGAGGTTTTCAAACGCGGAAGAATTAAAGTCGCTATTGTTAAGTACTAGGGATCAAAAATTAAATAGCTTGACCAAAAAGGCAAGAAAAGTAATAAAGTGTTTACTGCTCTACGGAGAGAAACCAGGCTACGAGCGAATGTTTTTGCCCTAATAGAAAGTCCCGTCTCTGTCCAGCTGCTATTGAAATACAAGGTAAATCACCCTAATGGGATTTTGTTACAAGTCGGCTACGAGCCATTTATATGTTGTTGATTGTTTGCCTACGAGGCTTTGAAAAGTATTCTTAGTTTTGTTTGTCCACGAGGCTGTAAAAGTAATTACCAGTTTGGCTTACGGAGCCCTTAAAAGTATTTTTTTATTTTCATCATCACGTAGCTCACCCACACACCAACCACCAGTCACGCACCCCTCCACCGCCACCCTTCCCCCACTCCCATGCCAGCACTGGGGAAGACATAGCTGGATGACTCACCGTGAGTACTCGTGTTAGAATTGCTCGTATATATATGTCAACATATATTTTTCACTCATTGCCTTCCGTATCTCTTGTAAACCGTACACCACGAGACCACGAAGTACTCCTGAGTTTAGGTAGTACGAGAGAGGTACTATTATTAGGATACCGTAATTCCATTATCTGTACATAGAACGAACAACAAGATTGACAATCAGTAGCGTAGCCATAAGATTTTGAAAAATAAGGTCACTGCTTTAAAGTCAACTACCGTCTAGTTCTCTATATAGCCGTCATTTAAAAGAAATATAAATACAGAAAAGCAGATACAATCAGAACGGAACACTTCTGAGCCGTTAATGAGCAATGCATGTTTTGGGAGCAGATAATGCTAGTGAACGAGTACATGTCATGCCAATCATTAATATATTATGAGCAACATTAAACTGGTGGTAATTAAACGTTAACAGCTAAACTGCCAAGGGGTCCTCCATATATCACGCCATGGGTTGGGTCAACGGATCTGCAGGGATGCTTAGATGCTGATGACATCCCATGTTAAAACTAGCCATTTAAGCAATGATTAGACTGATGACAAGGGTGCTATAGGGTCCTAAAAATAGAAATATTTCGATGATATCATTTGTGAACAATTCCTAACCTGCTTATGGTATGGTGTAAACTATCTGTCATAATCAAAGTTGGAAAACACAATCGAATCTTGAATTGGAGACTTAAGGAAACGAAAATGCTAATACTATAAATCAAAGTCTGTTTTGGGTTTTGATTGTTAATTTTTGCATGTTTTATGTTTTTGATTCAGAACGTCTGCAGCCACAGCGTTTACATGCAATTATCTCAGTGAAATCGTAATTGATTTAAATTTTCTGCTTACTTTAGGGCTCGTATGCTGTATTTTGCACAAATAGAACTAGCATTAAAACAATAGGTATGACCATGTAACTATTTTTTATGTATCTAGGGACTTCGAAAGCAATATGCCAAAAATAATTTTTATTTTGGCCACTTACCGAATGTCAAAATTGCCAAAATTAACAAGCGTTTATATGGGGCAGAAAATTTTTGAGTGACAGTGATACATGAGACGGCGTTGAACTACGTCATTTATATTTGCTGTCTTTGTATTGCCCTTTTCAACGTAGTCAGTCATTAGGTCCGTGTGAATATAACCCCTCTAACCAGCAATTTGGATTTAAGAAATTAGATCCAATTACATATTCGGAAATTCGAAGAACGAATATAAATTATACAATGATTTGTACGAAATACTTTAATCCTTATTACTAAAAATCGCTAAAGCTTGACGCCGTTAAGAATTTATCCTCCGTCTGAAATACAACGTATACCACTCTACTATGGCATATTTCTCGTATGTTGCGTATTTTATTATCTTTTGAGCGGGGTTGCTCAAACACAGCATTAGTCCCCTTAAATAAAACTAAAATTATTTTTATTCGTTATTGTATACAAAATTTTACAAAATATAGTTTGGGGTGTTCTTTGATAAGTGATGGCCAGGCCGGGAAGTGATGGCCAACTTTAGTAAGTAATGACCAGTTTGACTTTAGTAAGTAATGGCCAATTTCACTTTAGTAAGTGATGTCCAGTTTGACTTTAGTAAGTGACGGCAACTCACAACTGCATTCCACTCTCATCTCATTGAGTTCAGTGATAGTTTGGCGAATTTTGACTGCACTCAAATAATTGCCTGTTACTTCATGGGGAACAGTAGGCGCAAAAAATATATAATATTAGGGGGGGGGGGGAAATAATGGGGACAGAGTAATTACAGTCTCATGTGCCAATGGACAACAACGAGATAGGGATTTTCTAGGATTGAATACACATGCTTGCATGTTGTAGTGAGATATCCTAATACCTTGCTCTCAGGAGGCCATCTAGCGCTCGTTGGAGGAACTTATCGGCCTAGATTACTCTAGGAAAAGTTGAAATTTTTTTATTTAACTTGCCGATTTTTATAGTTAAAGTTACATTTTCAGTTTTTCTAACAATTAAACTGCATCAACCAAAACCAGTTACATTAGAATCAGATCGAAGAAATTACAATTTTACATAGTCTAGACTATTTTTGGAGTGTATTTAAACCCACCACGCCGAAATCTACCCAGCCTACACTGTGTACACACGAAGGAAAAGGAAACAGACAAAATCGAAGAAATTCTTATCCAGGATACGACTCTCACCAGGATTTAATCTAAAAACTAAAAAGCTAAGTTCCATCTAACTTAATACGTAGGCCGAAAGGCACTATTTCCGTATTTTTCCTCTATAAGGTTGTAAGATACTAGCAAATCATATATTCTGACATGTTTTTGAAGATGTCAAAAAGCAAAAATAAGACAACACTACCACTAACGGACCAGATCTCAATTTTGGTGAAGGAACAGGTGGGAATGCAACTCAAGACGTTGACGCAACCAATTACTTCTATTGTGTCAAATGGAGTCATGCATATGGTCAGCACTATGCTTCAAAAACTGAAGAAAGAAACGACTGAAAAAATAGACATTCTAGAAGACAGATTCAACAGCAAAATAACTACTTTGAATGATATTTTTGCAAAATACGAAGTGACGATGGGGAGACAGAAATTTCTTATCTCAAGTATTAGCTAGCTGGATTTAAAGAAAACAATGTACCCCTACAACACGGAGGATATAAAACCGAACTGGAAGACACAATAAACAGTAAAGTTGCTCTGTTGAATCATAAAATTTCTGCATTCGAATCTCGGGTTGAAGTTCAACGATCACAGATTATTGGAGCTAAAAACCAGCTAGCGGGTCTGCAGAGTAGACTGTTAGGGGTAGAAAAGGAAACAGAAGTAAAGAATTCGTGATTTCAGGCCTGAAAGTGAACAAATCAGCCATAGAAGACACCCTGGACCTCTTAGTTTACAAACTTGGAATATGCATTAATAGGAAGGAAGTGGAGGATGCTCGAAGAGCCAGTAAGTCTACACCAGGCAAACCCCCTTTGCTATTTGTGAAGCTAGTGCATAGCAGTCATGTCTTGCATGTCATGAGAAAATCCCAGTTAAAACTAAATACAAAGGAATTGCAAACTTACACATACCTCAATAAATCGGAGGAAGCAATATACAGACATACAACACAAATGTTCTGGCAGTTCAAACAGCGGCAACCAACGGCAGTGGTACAGTTCATTGGAAAATTTGGCATTGCAGTAGATGGAAAGAAGTACCAAAGCAACGGAACTCAACTAATAGAGTGGGAATGTAATCCTGGTTAAGTCAGCTTTAAAATATTTACTAAGAATAATTTTTATGTATCCAATTTATCTCAATACACTGTTAGTAGCTAGCTAGTAGTTCGATAGCAATGTCATTTTGGTTATGTGTAGGATGAATCCACTAGGGAATAGTACACTTCAAAGATAGTTAAAGCCCCATGGTTAATGTTTGATTCGATCTATTATCTACATATAACTGAAATACATTTTATGTTACTTTTAGAGAACAAAATCCTTGTTAGTATAATTGAAAATTATGATAGTATTTATGTAAAGTTAAATCGGCAAGTTACATGAAAAAAGAAAAGGACTTAAATCGGATGATGGCTGATCCGGTTTCTTCGATGAACTATTTCATATGATTGATTATAAATTGGAATCACTAAACTAAGATGGTTAAAAATTCTAAAGTATGAAATCAAGAATGTAAACTAAATAAACTGATTTGTGTGTGGGCTAAGGCTCGTAAATGCAATAAATCTATACTACTACTACTACTACCTTGATCTCACGGGGAGGCACCCTACTGTGTGGTCTCGTGCTGTGGATGGGGGTGGAAGGGGGGGGGGCGTGTGGTCGGTGGAGGGAAGTTGGGGAGTGGGGGCAGCTGTGGGTGAACGATCAGCAAACATAATCTGTTGATTCTCCTCATTGCTTTGTGCTCCCGGAGCGGAGCTCCCTGCTCTTACTCTCTCTCCTTCGTCCACTGATCTCATGCGTTCTCACTCGCCACCGAACCTGACGCTACCATCCACCATTGCACGACCAAGACCCTCGTCAAAAGGACTGGCTGTCCATATAGGAATGGTAAACGGGTCACAGCTCTAAAGACTCCGCCTATTGGTACTGACGGTGTTGATAGATGTCTGTTGTCTCGGAGGCCTTATAACAGGTAACCTATATCTGTTTGGCGCCAGTATAATCCCGCACTGCATAGAGTACATACGTTGTTTAGTATTAAATCCATAGCAAGGTCAGCAAAACGACCAAGATAGTATAAATTGATTTCAGACTCACGAGCGGAACTTTCAATGTTCCGTCTCACGAGTTGGCATATTATAAAATAAATAACACTGTGTATGGGCATGGACCGAGACGCAATAGTGTAACACTACTACTACTGGTTAACTTTGCGATTTCACGAGTAGTTAGCAATTGTTAAACTATCAATGGTTAGTGTGATTTCACTACATAAATTAACAATTGTTAGTCACAGTGCCCGCTATTTCAAAATTTTGAAGTTTAACAATTGTTAGCGTGATTTCACTACAAAAATTAACAATTGTTAGTTATAGATCCCGGGACATTTCAAGTATTAAAGTTTAGCGATTGTTAGTGCGATTTCATAGGTTAAGTTATCAATTGTTAACGCTAATTATCGATTTTAAAAATTGATAAAACTTAATCATTGTTAAGAGTTTAGCAATTGTTAGTTCATATTTCACGTAGAAATGAGTGATTAGCTAACTGTTGTTAGAGTTAACAATTGTTAAAGTTGCTAGTGAAATCAAGGTCTTACGGCTATTACTAATACGACAAACTGGTACATGGTACTAATACGACAAACTGGTACTTGGTACTGATACTACAAACTGGTACATGGGACGATACTAAAACTGGTACATGGGACTGATACGACAAACTGGTACATGGGAATGATACGACAAACTGAAGAATGTTCCTGGTACAACTGCCTGGTACATAGGAGGGAAATTCAAATTTAATGGTACAGTCCTAGCGGTAAATTCTTAGAGTGCGCTTTCCTGGTGCACAAATGATGCATGCACCAGCACCAGTTCGCACCAGTCCCCGGCACCAGTTATACACACCAGTCTACGGCACAAGTCACCGGCACCAGTTACACGCACCAGTTATACGCACAAGTCACCATCACCAGTTACACGCATCAGTCATCGGCACCAGTTACACGCACCAGTCCCCGGCACCAGTTATACGCACCAGTCACCGGCACCAGTTACACGCACCAGTCATCGGCACCAGCTGTGAGTTTGCGGTACCAGTAGGATACGCCTTAGTAAATAGACAGTTTGCGCAGTTTACGTAAAACGCAAAACGCAAAACGCTATACGTATAAAATAAATATCGTAAATAATATCGCGTAGTAAAAATATCACGTTAATGTAAAAACTTGAATTTCTGCGGATTTAATACGAGCCCTGCCCTGGTGTCCTAGTGGGTAGCGAAGCAAAGTGTCGAAGGATTTTGGACATGCCTGTCTTTAGTGGTTGGAGGTTCAATCCTCACTTTCGGCGAATGACTTTTATGTGAAAGTGGATCTTGTACGACATGTGTGGGTCCCAATCCTTTATACCCGTCTTTGTTCAACTACTGGACCATGGAAATACCAAGCTCCGCTTAATATTGTTATACATATTATATATTCTACTGGCCATTTTCACAATTAACGGTTAATACTTTTAGAAAACCTTACACGAAGAGGGACAAAAGCAAATATTGTCATGCAATTCCAACCTTGCTATCTTGACTCACATAAAGCACTCTCCTCAGAGCCACTGTGCCGCAGATGCAAGCAGGCCAGAGCCACTAAGCCCCTCACTGCAATGTTCCTAAAACATGCAGCAGTCAGTCGTTCCCACTCTCTACGCACCCCATGTTAACGAAGTCAGTTACAAAATTGCCCATGCTTAATTTCGATGACGTCATTTGTGTCTGGTGACTTTAAGGTAAGTAAAAACGTACTTACCTAGAAGCCTAGAAATGAAAGTAAGTATGTACACCAATGTATGTTTACATAGGCGGTTTTTCTTGGATGGAAAAAACGTTGTAAAAATATCGAAAACTGCTCTATTCAACTGCCAACTGCGGCGGAAAACCTAGTACTGGAATCTCGACCAAAAACTAATTGGCACTGCGTGGGCGCTTTTGTGGGATTTAAAAAGTTAAAGAAAATTGATTATAACTGTGACCTGTAGCCTACGACCTACAGACGAAAAGCTAGACAGACTGGCTGACAAAACCATTAAAATAGATAAGCTAATAAGGTAAAGCTCAGTATTT